>VVHJ01054895.1:1414-24903 GCA_015107715.1 Tylochromis polylepis
TTTTTTAATTCAGGTTTGCTTGAATCAGTGCCAATCTTCAAATGGGGTTATATACTTTATCCAGCACTTACTGAGTGAGTGCACTGCAGTATTTTTCTTACCAGAATCATAGACACTTAACTTTTACAGCTTTGCCAATAAACTCTGGAATACTTGAAGCTTTTTATATTCCTTTCTGTTCTCAGTGATGTGATTGTGATAACCCAAAGATCCTGCTACTTAAAACTGGTCCATTTAGCTTTATGTTTTTCAGTGTCATTTACAAATGTTTATCTCTTTCCCTGCCCTGTTTTCATTGCTTTAGAGCTGAACTGAGTAGAAAATAAATGTTTGCATATTTAGTCAAGTACACTATATTGCCAAAATTGCCAAATTTATTCACCTATCCAAAGCATTGAATTCAGGTGTTCCAATCACCTCCATGGCCACACCCAGGCATGAAGGTGCTGCAAAGATTTCTGAGAATGGGTCCAAAAGAACGCCTTTGGGATGAATTGGAGACTGAGAACCAGGGCGTCTCATCCAGCATCAGTGTCTGATCTCAAAAATTCCCGTAAACACTCCTAAACCTTGTGAAAAGCCTTCCCAGAAGAGTTGAGGCTGTTCTAGCCATAAAGGATGGGCCAACATCATATTAAACCCTGTGGATTAAGAATGGGATGTCACTCAAGTTCATAAGCTTGTGAAGGCAGATCTCTTAGATAATGAGTAGCTTTATTTCAAAGTAACGATAAACCATTAATATACAACAGAGTGTGATTTTGTTGGTTGTTTGAATAGCACTACCCACTTTTTAAATGCTTCCTTGAGATAACGGATTCCTGCAGACTGTGCAAAATCAAACCTGTAAAATGTATTCTGTGCATTTCTAAGACTCACCTTTGTATCATATTTTCACTTTGCTCAGCAGTAAACTGCATATGTTATGCAAGGTCCAGTAAGTCTGAGTAACTATACACCCATTAAAATCAAAAATTGTCTCTCCAGATAGCTTCGAGTTCATCAGCTTTTTTAATCAATAGTGAACAAACAGCAGAGGCATTCTGATACTGCCAACTCAGCAAGCAACACAGATGCTGGCCAGAAGCCACCTGCCTGGAACGACCAAAAAGAAAAAATGTTGATTTATTAGCAACTGCAAAAGCCGCTTGCTCAGTTTTGCTTGTGACTCAGTTTTGCTTTACCCCCTTCTCAGTAATGGACTTAGCCATATATTAGTTGCTAGGACACCAACACAAATCTATGCACATTCTATTTACCTGAGCTCTTAATGTCATGCAGAAAAAAAGATTTCACTCATTCCCCCATGCATGTCTATGTCGCTCACAGTGTCCACAGATCAGATGTGTTTTGCATGGAACTGACCTTTCCAAACCAGGTGCCTGTAGAGAGAGTGGCAGGGGTTTGTCACAGTTCATTTGAGTTTAATTCCTGTGTACAGGTCACCTAGGTCGCTGTACAGCCAGGGGGGTTGTATTACCCATACCCTGCAGATTCACCAAAGACTGGACTCGAGCCAAGAAAAGAAACGGCAGAAATGGATTAAAATGGTTTTTATCCCATCTGCTGTTACAAAAGCAAAACATGCTACAGATTAGTAACATATCAAAACAAAGACAATGGTCTTAAGCAAGCTTACCCTTGTGTCAGAAGTGATGGTAATGAGGCTTGACGAAAAATCTTCCTGTCATTGATTAAATGCCTAAAACTCATTTCAGTTCATCAAAATTACATATTTGGATTTTTTTTTTGCCTCCCCAAAAGAAAATTATTCATTCAAATGGCTTAGATGTAACCTTACATCACTGCCTCATTTAGTATGTGCAGGACTATCAATATGCAAATTAGTCGCAGCCCTTCCTTCCCTTTCCTTGCAGCCTGAACCCTCTCTGACTCTCTTTGTGAGTACCAATGTCTCCCAAGTTCTCACGCTACAATGAGAGAGAGGAAAACCCAGTTCTGGCTTTGTGAATCAGGAGAGAGTTAGTGCAAGGGAGCGAAAAAAAAGTTACAGGACAGAAAGTTAACCCCACCAAACAAGTTCATGCAATTAGTTCCAGAGGTGTTTATGTATGAATCCCTGGCTGTCTGGGTCATAGTTCATGAGCGTATAATTTGTATGCACTGCTGTTTTAGCTCAAAAACACACACAAAACTTATGGAGATGCTAACAAAGGTAGACACTTGATTTCCATTCTAGGTGGTCTTTGACTACAGGTTACAGATGTGAACTTTATCTATCATAAAGTGACCAGTTTACTTTAGCAAGGGAGTGATCAATAAGCTGATCCTCATTACTCTGTCAGCTATGTCCAGAGCTGCTTCCCAGAGAAAAATGTGGTTTGGCTAATCATGTATTTGTTTAACCTGATTATTCCTGTTGTTTGTGAGGATACAATAGTTTCATATGGCCTCCATTAGAGTTCAGTATGTGTTTGACAGGTCATAAGTAAATTATAAGTCAATTACACATGACCATGCTTGATTGTTCACCTGAACCGGCCCAGCTGTGACCTCCGGTTCTGTCAGTCTTGTCTGACTGCTCAGCTTCACTGCATGTTGCTGCCTGAACCTTCTGGCCCTGGAATGACTCACCTGTCCCTGAACACCAAAGAAGCAGGTGGGCTTCATGTGGTCTGTTGACTTCTGGGACTAATACTGGAATATAAAACAATGACCCGTGAATGGGAGGACATATTTAGGAGAAGCACAGAGCTTATTAAGGAGTATGTATATATATATATATATATATATATGTGTGTGTGTGTGTATAAGGCAGTGACCAATAAGCATGGTTTATTTTTCTGTGCATGCAACTTTGAAACTAATTATATAGATTAATATAGTGCAGCAATAGGTTTTTGCCACGCTGAACAGCAGGAGGCAGTATTTAGCTTTTTTTCTGAATGGCTTAAACTGCAAAATATGTGAGGAAGTTGCCTCACAGCATTGCAGATACAGTATTATATATCAGACATGTTGTGTCTATTATTGCATCCCAGTTCATGCAGGAGCGGGGAGGAACACCTAGAACAGTAACTTCTTTGAAACAGTGTCACACTGAGGCAACGCTGCCGTCCCAGTCTCTGCAACACAATCTGCACGTCATTAGCAAAGCAGTATTTCCCCAGGGTAAGAGTTAGAGCAAAAACAGACGAGGGAAGCAACAATAGGAAGATAGTGAGCTGAAAAGACAGGGGAAATGGAAAAAGTGATAGAGCAGGAAACAAGGAGCGAGTCAGCCTGGTGTGATGTTAAATAACCTGGTTTAAAAAAAGAATAATGGAGATAGATTGTCTTCTCCTTTCCCTACTTTTACTCTCTTTCACATAGACAGCCGGTCGATCTGACGTGAAGGTCGAGGGGGGAAGCAGCACATAGATTATGCAGCAGAGTAGGCAATTCATCAGCGCTGTTGGCATGCTGTCTGATTAATAATCGAAACTGCAACACGCACTCACAGCTTATGTCAGCTGTCAGTCATGTCCTTAAGGCATCTGTCATTTGTGCTGAGCTAATGCCAACTGCATACTTCTTACACTGAGGCACCACTAATCCAAGAGGAGTACAGCGACACTCTGGATCGAAAGTATACAGATATTTTTTTTACACGTGCCAAGTTTAGATTTGTCTTGCACAGCAGCTTTTAACAGAACAACAACCCCGTGTGGTGTTTTATACCCAGACCATCACTCAGTATTTCCTTGCTATTAAACCCAGTGTCCAGGTGCTGTGTGTCCTCTGTAGCAGTGTCAGACAGAGGTGGGTGGATCGATCCCAGTACTGATAATATTGATACCTATGCTGGTATTGGTATTCACACTGAATTGTGTGAAAAAAAATATATCTCAAACATGCACTATAAAAAATGTCTGAACCTTTTTGTGTTTACTGTCATGTGTAGTTTATTTATATCCTATAGCACATTTACACAACATAAGTTGACCTAAGTTGACATAAGTCTTTCAGTGACAGGCATATTTACATTCTCAGGTCTCCAACCCCCCCACTTTCAAAATAAGTAAAGTAGTGGTCATTAAAATACTTTCCAGAATTTGCAAATTGATGAGGATTCATCTCATAAATCATGACACACTGCTTTCCCCTACATACGTATTTGTATTGGTCCTGTATTTGCTCAGTATCGGATCAATACCAAAATCTGCAGTATCGCACAGCTCTAGTGTGACATTTCTGAGCTACCTGGCTCTCCTTAAGATGGAGCATACTATGCATATACTCCACATGCTTGGGTGAAAATTTTGAATGTGATGCACAGGAAAGATGTACTTTTTTGGAAAAATTGCCTTGCCTTGAAACAAAAAACATTTCCAGGAGCTCAGTAAAAACCTTGGCTCCTGCCTCAAGCAGTCTTTTCTTAAAACTGTCTTAACAAGAAGCATAATTGTTATGCCAGCATGGACCCGCACGGTCTGTCTTCTAGTTTGCACTCTGCACGGCAAAGGTTAGGTAAGCCTGAAAACTGCTGCAGATTTGAGTCCTCGCTTCTCTAACACAGTGTTATCGGAATCACAGATTGCAGTACCGTTTTTCAATTGTATGCGAACTTGTTTTTCTGTGTTTGTTTCAAATGTCTGTGTTTTCATGTAAGAATCCTGTGGGTGGGGGGGGGGTCTGCATGGTGTAAAATGTAAAATTTCATTAACAGTAATGGGACCGGAGTGGATCATGGCTTAGTTTTTGCACTGCACTCCATCTGTCTCCTCTTCTTCCCTCAGCAGATGGCTCCACCACAGGAATGGGCTCAGAATCGACAAGTAAGAGCCCAGCAGCTTTCTTTTTGTCTTTCTTTCTATCTCTTCCTTCGTGCTCTCGCTATCTTTCTTTTTTCCCTTTTTAGTCCTGCAGTGTTTGCATTTCTGGCCATAGATGAGCCAGAGCCAGGGTGGAAGCCAGTGAGAGTTTTCAGTCCTTCCACCAGAGCATCAAAGTCCTGTGGGTGATTGCGTGAAGACAAGCCTGTCCCCTGTCCTCTTTTCTCATCTGAAAGCTGCACAGGTAGTGGTACAAGGAAAAAGAAATAAGTAGCAAGAAATGTTCCTGCTAAGCATAACAAAAACAAAAACAAATTGTTGCTATATTACAGAGGAACTTTAAAGTCAGAAAGAGAAAAATAGAAACTGTCAGGATGTGCAAAAACAACAAAAGCTTTACTTTCAGATTTGGTTTAAGGGTAAATTGCTGCATCTGATATGCTGGTGGGATCACCTCGTTCTCATGAAGAACACATTCACTGACACATGTGGAAATTCAGAGCAAGATCAAATCATCCCCTGGTGTAACCTTGTCTCCATGGCAACGGCTCAAGTGACCTTGCCTAATTTGTACCATAACAACTGACAGTTGCAGAAATATGCACCAGATGAAATGAAGATAACGCTGCACACGGAGCTACCTGCTTCTGCGTCTCCTCGCACAGCTAGAGGGGCAGATAAACCCGGAGGAGAGCTGAAGCCGAACAAATAACAATTACCACCAAAGTCTGTCTGACTAATGCAAAACAATGAAAAGGGCAACGCTGGAAGAAATTGTCATTTTCTTTCATGTGAAGCCACAGATGACAAAGGTGAACAAACAAATGCATGTTTTGTTTCTGTGTGCTCGAGACGGGCGACTTTTTTAGCACTTTGATGAGCTGCAGCATCATTAGAAGACCATTAATGTCCCCTGTGTTTAGTTATTGATCTCGGGCTGTGGCACCCAAAGCTTTCTCATTACATGCTGAATCCATGATGCTCTTATTCTAATCTTTATCAGTCACTAGTGATCATTGTCCTCAAGGTTTTTACCCACTCATTACTAGTTGATTGCCATTCATTGTGTTTTCATCAGTATGGGTGCAGCACTGATCCAAGTGTTATGTGTCACATACCTCAATAGGATTTGGGTGCTTTTATTGTTAAAAAAAAAGGTAATTATTGGAGACGTTTATAACATGTCAAGTTGTCTTGATTCAAGACTTGTTGTCCACCCCCTCTCCATCACATCACGCTTTACTCAATAACTCTTGAGCTATCGCTTCCTAATCTGGGTGGTGTCATGTGGAGTTTTCACAGTCCTTTGAACATTACACTCCATGCTTCAAAAGCCTGTAGAACCACCTGTAGTAGCACTAACTTGAAGCAATCATTTTTTGTATGACTTCATCAGTCTCTTGTATCATTGTGGAGGAATTTTTTCCCACTCTTCTTTACCAAATTGTATCACTTCATCGAGGTTTTGGGAATATGTTTAACCACACCTGTCAAAATGTCCAACCACAGCATTTCCCTCAGGTTGAGGGCTCTGCCATTGCAACACCTTGATTCTTTTCTTTTTTAGCCATTCTGAAAAAGAAAAGGTATTGGTTGGGATCACTGTCCTGTTGCTTGACCCAATTTTGGCCAAGCTTTAGTTCTCAGGCATAGGTATACAGAGCTGTTCGTAGCTGAATCAGGTGCCCAGGACCTGTTACTGCAAAACAACCCAAAATCATTATCCTTCCAACACAGTGCTAAATAGTTGGTATGAGGTGTTTGTGCTGACATGCTGTGTTTGTTTTTTACCAAATATGGTTCTGTGTATTATGGCCAAACATCTCCGCCTTGGTCTCATCTTTCCAAAGGTTTGCTGTGGAAGTCTTGTGGTTTGTTCAGGTCCAGCTTTGCAAACATAAGACTTGCTGTAATGTTCTTGTTAGAGAGAAGAGGCTTTCTCCTGGCAATACTTCTAAATGACTCATACTTGTTCAGTCTAATTGTGCTGTCATGAACTTTAACATTTAACTCGCTAACTGAGGCCTGTAGAGTCTGAGATGTAGCGCTTGGGTTTCTGTGAGCAATGCATGGTCTGACCTTGAGGTGAATTTGCTGAGATGTCCACTCCGGGAAAGATTCTGGCATTGTGTAACATTTCTAGAGATGCTCACACTTGCTCATGATCAATTATTGAGTTATTAGATGCAACTGGCTACTACTTACTCTCTTAAGGGTGTACTTAGTGTTTCACAGGACTCTATGCATTCCTGGGAAAAGTTTTTTTTAATTCAATTCAATTCAATTCAATTTTATTTATATATATGAGAATCCCCCAGCAGCCTACGTCTATTGCAGCATAACTAAGGGAGGATTCAGGGTCACCTGGTCCAGCCCTAAATATATGCTTTAGCAAAAAGGAAAGTTTTAAGCCTGATCTTAAAAGTAGAGATAGTGTCTGTCTCCCGAATCCAAACTGGATGCAAACTGGATTTTTACATAACTGGAGAGTTAAGTAGGGTCTTGGCAAATATTTTGGTAAGAGAACTCTAATGTGTGTAATTAAGTGTAGCTTTTAGTGCCAGGTGTGTACCTACACTGGATAACCAAGCTTATCAGTATTAGCTGGTAACTTCACACTGCAAATACGTCACTGTCTTGTCCAAATATGGTCAGTTTAGGCCTCAAAATAAAACAATATGGTCACCTTTAATTGAAGTGCATCATTATATTTTATATTAGTGATGTTGTGACTGATTGGTAGACTGTATAAAAAAAATACACGTAAAGGCAAGTAAACAGGAAATGTGGCTGAGTTTGCATTTTCAGAGTGACAAATACTAGTTTTAGAATTAACAGTACCAAACACACAATAATAGTATGTATTTTAATTTGTGTTCATATGAGGCTAAACTCCTGACAGATCCTTTCATTTTATTATTACAACACGTGCTTTGGCCATAACGGCATTTCTGTTGTCCTGTTGATTAAGCGCAGGCTCTAGTGTGGTCTCTTCTATTTTCTCCTCTCCGGGAAGCTGCTGATGGTGCAGTTTTCTAACCCATCTTCTCTCCTTCACAACACACTTTTGTGTCCCATGAATTATGCATCTGATTAATTAGGCTCGTCATTATAGTATATGGTCAACTGGAAACTCCCCTTTGTTCTAGTTCAAACATGAAATGGACATTTTTTTTCTTCCCCTCTTTCCTACCATCATTGTCCGCCATGTCTGTATTATGGATGAGAGGGAGGGCCCTGGGTATTTGCTGTATCCCTCGGGATGCTGCATGGCATTGCGCAGGGGGAATACAATAAAATAGCAAGATAACAAGATAAAAGCCTCATGTTGGACTTCAAAGCGGAACAGCTGCGTGAATAGAAGCAGAGTGAAACACGGTCTGCGCCTTGGTGATTTCAAAGAATAAGTCCACACTGATGGAAGGCTTGAAGAGGACACATGGGATGCTGTGTACACAGGTGTACACGTGACGGTGTGAATATTTAATCAGTGCGCCGCGCCGCAGATCAAGCAACCAGCCTCTCCTTGCTGCTGTCTTTTGGACTCTCCTGCTTATGCTCACTGGAACGATCAAGTTAAGCCACATTAATCCAAGCTTGATTGAACTCCACTTCTTTATGACACGCCATGTCACATGAATGTTTAGCTCTAAGTAACCTGAAGGCATAAACCTCCCCCCAAACAACAATAAATAAATAGATTCTTGATAGATGCCAAATTCTTCAGCTCAAGGTGCCTCATCATTTATTGATTGGTGCTGTGCTCATGAAGGTGGGCTCTCCTGGCTCCTTGGAGACAGTTAAACAGACACATGAATCCTTTTGCTCATGGCAAGAGGGAGGGGATGTTCAGGCACTTTTCTGCGCAAAAGCTTGCATTTTCTCAAATATATGCACACGCTCACACATTTTACAAGCTTTTAATACAGTGGGCATGCACCATTAAGTAACAGGAGGTGTTAGTGGGTGGTACTGCATCGTGAATCCTGTGGCCTTTCATCGATCCAGGGCTTCAATAACTATGTATTGATTGTCCCTCTTTTCCTTGTACAAAAATCAGTCATATACAGTACCACTGTACCACTGATGCGCTGCAGTCAGCAGTGCTGTCTTTTATCATTGCCCAGCCGTGAGATTATACCCACAAGTCAGGGATGGGCAAAAATTAAAAAGCTGCAGTTCTAATTGTCTGTCTTATAACAGTAGCTTTTGAAACGTTTTAAGCTTTAAGTGTCAAAATGATGAGGCAGGGTGTGTGTATGTGCCTGGGTCTGTTATCATTCTTACCACTGCTTTGCTACAAATACTGTCAGATGGCATTACTCTGATGTACAGTATTTGTGTGCACCTGTGCATCTCAGCATGGGTGTTTACGCCTGCTTTTATCTGTGTGTGAGTGTGGCTCCGACCATTTTCCTGTAATCATCTTGTGTGCTTTTGCGATGAGTAATGAAGCGCTGGCTGTCTGGCGGATGCTGTTTAATCATGCAAATCAGCACCACACTCATTCCCTGCAAGGATATTGCAGCCAGTGCTGGACAGTGAGCAAGGCCGCCCTCCTCCTCGCTGATTTACTCTGCCCTCTTCCCGCTGCCCCTGTGAATGACACCACAGCACTAATGGAAAGGTTGACAGGGAAGGAGGGAGGCATAAAGAAGGACAAGGAAGGTGTGGGGATGCGGGTGAAGGATAGAAAGAATGGAACAGAGTAAAAAAAATTAGCAGTAGGGGGAAGGAAGAAAGAAATCTGTGCTTACACTGAGTCCAAGACTCAGTCTGGTTTTCAACTGAAATTCTCATCCTTGTTATCTTTGCATTTCTTCTAGTATACCACACAACTCAGCTGCTGGCAAACGTGTTCTCTTGCTCTTCCATTTATTCCGTTCACAAATGCACTGATTAGCATGATGCATGACCACACATTAAAAAGGAAATTTTGTGATTTGTGATGTTAAAGGACACTAACGTCACAAATACAAACAGGAGAATGACGTTTATGCAGCGTTGTTAAGGTGTGGCTGATGAGAACTGGATGACTTCTGTCTATGTCTGATCATATGTGTGAGTAAGTCTCTTGTTTCCAAATATGTGGCTGTGGTGCGTTTTGGGAGATGAAGTCAATGAATACTGACATTTGCACTGATGTGCACTGAAATGGAAAATTCAGTGCAGACTGACAAACACCTGACTCTCACCTCAAAACGCTGAGCAGGTCCACTATAATTCTACACAGAAGCATATACCAGCATTTGTATTTGTAATGGCAGAAGCAGAGTTTGCTTTCATATAGGCTGGGCCTCATAGTTCAGTAGCTTCCTCTGGTAGATGTATTCGACAACACAAATTAAGAGTTAAAGTAAAAGATTTTGACGTTTAATGACACTTTGGGCAACTGAACCATTATCAACCAGAAATAAGTACAAATTCATTTTCAGTGATATGCTACATGTGACCTATTACATGGCTTTGAGATGTCGTGAGTCATGATATTCTGCTTAGTGATTGGTTAACTTTTTTCTTTTAGGTTCAGTTGATTCTCACTGGTTACATCTCAGACCTGAAGCTAATTGTAAAAACTGAGCACATAAAACGTAGTCCGACTCAAAGGCTCAAATTCAGCCCATTTCTGTACTTAATGTTTAGACATGGCAACTTTCTAATTGACTTTTCCCTCTTAGTCACATTGGACTTCCATAGGATTATCACAACAGTTCTTTTCCTGCTAAGCATTTCATCAACATAAGAAGCTGTGAGTGTGTTACAAGCAAATCAACAGCCTCCAAAGCTAAATGATGAAGCTACTGCAGAAGTGCCAAGAACTTGAGGGTGCCTCTAAAAGCGAGTTAATCATCATGGGTTCAGTGGCGATTCTAGGGTCTCGTGGGGCTTGAGACATAAACTCACAGGGGACCGTTTCAGTATTCAACACCATTATGCTATAAATACTCTGACACCACCAACAGCAGTTCTATAACAGGTAAAACATTAATCTAGAGATGGCAGAGATTGTGTTTATTTCAATAACAATGCCCGACAACAAATTGACTGGTTATAAACTACTAGCTTGTGTGATTATTCAGCCTGGTGGCTTTGCTAACAAGTCTACTGCTAGTGTATCAACTCTGGGATAACTTGTCTCGCCCCCCAAGCTTTTGTCTGCCTTGCTTTGCCTGGCAAGTGGCGCCTGTGTGTAACTGTAGCTAATTTTCTCCTTCATTTCAATAAGGAGAGATCATTTAGAAGAATTGAACATGATTTATTGAGATGCAGAATTCAATTAATGAGCTATTCGCCGATTAGAGTCTGATGAACCATCATAGCAGAAGGGAATCCCAGCAATGACAGGAATGAGGACAGGACCACTGGTGGAGGAGGTGAAGATGGGGGGATCTGACTGACCAGGGTGAGGCAGAGATGGGAAGGCGAGGTGTGCTGCACGAGTGAAAGTCTGAAAAGCAGAATGACAAAAGAGCGCTGAAATTTAAAGCAGGCAGAAGTAAGGCTGATTGAGAAGGCAAACAAGAAAGTGATTGTATTAGAGTTATGATGTCAGGACTGATTTTGACAGCGTGGGAAAGTGGACACAATTTAAAGAATAGACTAGCAAAACCCAGCAAAGCAAACAAATAACTTATTGCATTTTTTCCTTTTTTGAACTGACACATAAGCGTCATATCAGTGTACCCACTTAAATGTGATCAAGGATTAAAGATGTGGTGTGCCACCAACATAGGCAACTACATTGGGTGGCTTTCTGCCAGACCTTGCATCAGCAAATTTGTAGCTTAGCTCAGGAGGTAGAGCAGGTCATCTACTAATTGGAAAGTTGGCGGTTTGATCCTTGCCTGCCTCTTGGTCAAGTTGCTCTCTGATGCATTTCATTGATCCAACTCATATGCAGTGTGAATGTTATACAGAAAGCACTTAGTAGTTTAATCTGTGTAAATGAAAAAAAACCTCAAGTGACTGTGAGAGCCACAGTTCAGCCAGCTAAAAAGCAAACTTTATGACAGGTTTTATGCTTCACCTAGAGTACACTATATCCCCTCTGTTACTACAACACACAGCTTTGTGAAAATAATGAGATCACACGTCCCAGGTGAGTGCTGGACTGCTGGAAAGCCTGTGTGGGCTTGGAAAGCAAGTGATCATTATTAAGCTGTTTGTTGCTGTCAGGAATCAAAAAAGGGCCTTACTCAGTAGCAAACACAATTCAAGGTGATGCAGCCATTACAAAGATGTAGATACAAGCATGTTTGCTACTTGTTCTGGTCTAGAAGAAGTGCACACTTTATTAAAATATTGATTGTTGTGTAAATGGACCCATGCATTTGCATAACAAGAGATCTTGTGGTGACACACAATGAATCGTAATGCAGCACTTCCCGTTTGTTTACATGACATATTAAATGTAAAATACATGACGTATTGAACTTTAGGCAATGGCACTTCATAATCTCAGCTTTCTGCATGCCCTTGAGCATACAGCGGCAAACAGACTGGACATCCGCTTTACTGTTTTTAGCTGGCTGAATACCATATGTGCAGGGAAGTGAACATCTGCCACAAAACAGGGAGGATACATACACATGAACAAAAGATCTGCAAATGGATCCATCCCCCTGAGAGAGCAGAGCAGGGTCATTGCTGCACAATTCCAGTTCCAGCTAAGAAACCAAAGAAAATATCTCATAGTGTCACTTGAGACTATGGAAGTAATGAAATACTCAATGTGGCATACCGAAACAAGAGTGAGCCCATCTGGAAGTCCAAATTAGATTTTATTTGGATTGTAATTTAAATCAAAGTAAAGCAGATTTAACTTTTTTTTTTCATGGCAGCAACACATTTTTGATTGCAGTATTTGTTAGAAAGAGGAAAAAACAGAAGTTGTACTTATAAATACCATAAAGTCCCTGAAAAATCACCTCCTTTATATTTAGATCTATGACTAAATAAGCAGCACCAACTCAAGAGAGAAGGGCACAAGTCCAGATGAACTGGAAACATTGTACTCAAGGAATTCTGGCCCCTTTCCTTTTCTTTTCCCCACCATATACTCTCTATTGACTTTTTATTCCCATCTATCAATCTATGTGGTATTTCCTTTGTTTTTTTTTCTTGTGCCTAACACAATACTACTGTTTATCCTCTGAACAGAGTTGTTTACGCACCATATGAATACTGTGATGAACAAGAAAGCCAATCCAACAGTATGACCATTAAAGGAAAAGACAGGAAGCTCCCTCCAGGTTCATGTTCCATCACTGATCTTAGTGTCCCCATATCATTCATTTAATAAATTCATCTCCTTGAAGCATGCCTGCATCACGTCCTTCCTCTTATCTGCCCATTAGTATCTGCCCTCACCTCATCTCCCTTTCCGCCACATTACCATCAAAGGGACAGACATCAAAAGTGCCACATAGCAACCCATTTGAATGCACTTGCTGCTTTGCTCATGCTCGTAAGACTAAATACCACAGCATGCATGTGCACTTCTTTTAATGACTTGTAGCCTATAGTAGATAAAGCTTTGAGGGCTGAAATTTCACTGATAAAATGTGGCTGAGTGGAGAACTTTAAAGATAAAGATGGAAAAATTAAAAACATTTAGGTAAAAGGTGAAAGTTTCAAAATGATTTTTCATGTAAACTAGACTTTGATGGACACTTTACATCTTAAACAATGAAATCATTTGTCCCGTCTCCAGCTGTTTCACATTTGATTTCAGGTCCACTCTGTAATTGCAGGTAAGGTAGCAGAGAAGTGTCACACCCAGTTGTAGCTCCCGTTTGAGTGAAGGTAACAGAATGTGTAGAAACTTGCCTGTTATTACAGCCTGCGTCTAAAGACCTGAAGCTAAGCCACATTTTCTCAACCATTTAGGTGAGTTAATGTTTAACAAGTGAGTGACTAGTGACTAGTGACTAACTAGTATGGTTTCATGATGCTTAAGGGTAAGATTATCATTTAGTGAATGTTTGCATTTCATGTTTATACAGCTAAGTTTATAACTGGAACCTAACTAACTGCACTTAAGTTTAAGCTGTGTAATATTTATGACTAACCTTTAGCAAAGTAGTCGGTAACAATACCAGAAGAATTCTCAATACCTATCAGGACCAAAAAAAAGTGGTACTGAAACGTACATAATCTTTACTAAAAAATTATTTTAAACACTGACACAAAATGATCATTTATTTAAAATGTTAACATTATAATTTACTGACAAGACACAGACTGATATGTTAGGATGGTTGGTGAGTAGCCTGATAATGTTACAGTTACATTACATTTTCATTAGCATTTAATGTTAGCTGTTGCAAACATTTTAGCCTGTGGAATAAAGTTGATTTCAGAATGGCAGCGCCAGCTCTCTTAAAATGTTAACATGTATTTCAGGATAACTGAGACGGCAAATAATTTGGATGTTGCTACTGTGAAGTGAAACTTGAATTCTTCAAACAGATCTGGACATCGATCTTTTATGTCCTTCGTCAAATTACTAATCTTCCACATGTAGTTTTTGGTTCCCCATTTGTGGTTTTTCCTGTGCTTGTGGGTTTCCTTCATCCTCCTCTTCCTCTTCAGCATGTAAGGATAGACTAGAACCCCTTTTAGTTCCAGAAGAATTGCCGCCTTAACGCCAAGACACACCAAACATGTTGCGAAAAACAAGACGAAACAGCACTTGTTGTGTCACTTACATACGCATTGAATGCGCTGTGTTTCCATGTAAAATTCATCCTCAAAAAATGCACAGTTAAAAAAATACAGTTGAAATCAAGTGATGATGAGCTGGTCCTGATGTTTCTGAACAAGAAAAGAAAGAAACTGAGATTCATCCAATTCTCACGAGATGGCAGCAGCAGGGAGAATTTCATGGTTTGATCCAGGAGTTGAGGCTGTGTCACAGCCACTTCTGTACATGTTTCAGGATGTTAGCGGGGCAGCTTGAGCTCTTGTTGGCAGAGTTGGAAACACATCTGAGGGGGCAGGGAAATAATTTCAGAGCATTGTCTAGCTGTGTATCTGAGGTAGAATAGCATTACTTTACTATTTATATTTCCAGTACTGGTGTGCATTTTGAGCTACAAGCGCACTTGCAGCTGTCTGATTGGTCAGTTTATTCAGATCTGAAAAATCGAGCTTTGTTTGAAAAGATAAACGCTGCAAATTTGTTGAGTGAAATTATGCTGTCGGTGTGTACAGCTGCATTAAGAATAGACGAGCCTGAGAAATATGTTTAACAAAGAACTGTGTGTAAAAGCCTTCAGTACATATGCTGCCTACAGGACCAAGGAAATCCTTCTACTTACTTGTAGAAGAAAGATGGGAAGCTGTAGCCTGTGTGAAGCCCGAGTGTCTTAAGTGCCGTAGGACAACCGCTAACCACCTGCCTCAGCTCATCCAGTTGGTCTGAACCAAAATGATGCTTTATTCTCACTCTGTGCTTCACATCATAGTGTGGAATGCATTGTGGGTAGATTAAATATATTGGTTTGTAAGCACCAGAGCAGAGTTTCCATGCTGTAATCATTGCCCCTGCTCATACTCCTCTAGAGAATCATTTCCCAATCAGCTTCCAATGAAAGATGAATGACAAAATCTCCAGCACTTGTTCTAGGTTTATGTGAAGCTAGTGTGAGCCTTGTAGTTTCAGAGTACAATCGTATAGATGTCATCAAGGGATACCGTATTGTTTAGATAAAACTCCCTCTATTGTTGAGTTGGCTGGATGGTAACACAAAAATAGGGTTTTCTTACTAAACAGACTGTTACTTTCACAGATATGCACTGATTTGTCTCACTCATATTAGCCACAGATAAACATTGAAATATATTCTTCGTGCAAAGAACTAGATTTGGATTTTGTTTTCCGTCACTTACATTGGAAGCACACTAGGAACAGATTTCAGCCAATCTGGACAGAAGGATTGATTACAGCAAGCAATAGCTGTTCAGTATTCATATGGCACCTAATTTTTTTATTTTATTTAATTAATTAATTAATTTTTTGGCTAGATATTGAAAAACAGGATATTTATTGGGTGTAAAACAAACTATTGATGGCAATTGCCAGAAAAACAGAGATGCCATTTAATAGATACAAGGTTTAAAGTATATATGTCTGAAGTAAATGACACGGACATGTCAAGTACAATGATTACATTGATTATATATATATATATATATATAGTGTGTTTTCTTTGGTCCTATTAGTCTTTTTTCTCACTATCACACTATTTCATCTCCTTTGTCACCTCCCTCCTCGTGAGTCTTGTGTCTGTTTCACATTTAATGTTTTTCCTCCACAACCTTCCTCCCTCTCTCTGCCTTGCCTATACCCCCTTTCTTCGCCCTCTTTCCCTGCTTTAGTGAATGCAGACATGGCAGATGCAATTCCAATATGGATACTTCCTGTGCATGACGTGTTGGCTTCATTTTCACTTCCTGAGCTCCTGTGGATATACAACATATGTTCAAAAGCTAAATCTGGCCATTTTTTAAAAAGTCACCAGTCAAGTGGCTGTATAGCAGTATGACACACTCAGTTTTACTTTGCCAAACGGATGCTTTTCTGAATGTTTTTGGCACGTTGTTGTCAGTGCTTTCTTTATTTTGCTTCGACCTCATTCATCTTTTCACCTGGCTTTGTCTGCAACGCAGTCTTTCAGTCTCCATCTGTCTCTTTTGCTCTTTCCTTGTCTCTTACTCACCCACCAAACTAGCTCTGTCTGCCAGTGATATTGTCCTTGTGTAGATGCAGACACAGTCAGGACAAAAGGCAACATTTGGTACAAAAAAGGCCAGGGTGGCTTCTTGATCAGCTTCAACAAAATGCAGGAACATTTGACAATCAACATGTTTGCAACAAAGATGACAAACTGTCTCTTTCTTACCCACATGTGCACTCACACACAGCAGCCTCTTACATAAACAGGACAGACAGGCTCTCCAGTGGAGAAGAAATGCTTTTCCCAGTGTGGGCCTACATGCTTAGCAGAGTGAGTAATTGCAGTGATAAAAATGAGGTGATGGAAAAGGGAGATAAAAAAACTGGTAGGATTCAACCTGGTGAGGCAAAATTCATAGAGATTAAAGAAGTAAAAGAAAGTAAACGAGATAAAACACAACTTTCAAGCACAATGGCAATGCATGACAACGTGGTATTGCTTCTAAACAGCACACTGCTTCTGGTGCGTTAGTTTTAACGTGCCTGTGCATTTCCAGATTTTTTACATATTACATGATATGAGAAATAATTGAAATCCAGCCATGAGGGGTTTTATGGGTATAATAGGAAAAGGTGCCATAATTGAGAAACATTTGAAAAGGAAGCACTGAGTAGAATAGAGGTGATGAACTGTAAAAGTGAAGCAAAAGATCAAAAGAAAGAAGGAATAGGAACGTTTATACATTAATAGTAATTCCTTCATTAGGCTTTCTCCTTTCAGAATGACTAAATACATAAGTTAGTAGTTACATTAAATGAGAATATTGCATATCATGCTTTATGGACACCTGGTGCAGTCTTATTATATATGAGGGCAACAATAAGTTCATGTTTCTGAACTGCAGTTGTGGTTGTAATTAAATGAATACACATGGTGAAGACTATATTGCGTTCTGCATACATACATGCAAACTTAAGGTGTTTGAAATTCATGAGCATCTTCATAGTTTGCCCTTCACTGCAACCTTGTGTCACGCGTTATGCAAATTCATGTGTGTCTGAGTTCAAGCTGATGTTCTGCCCCGCACGTTCACTCTCAGTGGGCTCATAGTGCTGCATGCATGAGAGCTTACAGCTGAAAGCTCTTAACACCAAGGCCCAGGTGTAAAAAAATGAAGCTTTTCAAAATGCAACAGGCATCGAACTGAAACGTCATTAAATGCAACTCTGGCATGTTTCAGTAATACTGGCTCAGTATTGCTTCACTTTAACCCGAGACAGAAGGTGGGCTCGTGCATATTGATTCAACCATATTCAGTACATAAAAACACAGTTCAGTTGCACATGTTTACAGCACGGAGGATGCTGAGATAAGTAAAATGTCAACAAAGTGAAAACCAAGAGGTCCCAGTTTGTAGCACGCCCGACTTTGAAATAACTTTCATGTGCGATTGCTTTGAAGTGCATAATGATTACCAAGGTTGCCATAATTAAAGGTTCCGCTAAATATGAAATAAATACAATGCATGAATAAAAAATAAAACAAAAAAAAACAACTGCTGCCTTTGTTGCTCAGGATGCTCTGTGATTTGGAGGACAAAGGATGAACTTAGACTTTTTTTTTAATCACCAGTTGTTAATTTAATTAATCTTTTAATCAATTTTTATATGCTTTTCTGTATATTTTTCTTCTGATGCTTTAGCTTTGTTAACAACCATAGAGAATTTTTAAAGGTAATGTTTTTGCTTGCGTGCAGTCATCTTCAGGAACATAATAGTCTGTAGAGCAGGTAAGGAGTTTCAGTGAAAAGATGTAGGACGTTTTAGAAATGTAAAAGATAAAGGACACACTTCCAAAGTATTTCCGATGAAACATCTAATTATTTTCACACTACAGCAAAAGACTTTGGCTCATTTTTTTCATGGAATTCTTCATTTGGACAAATGAATTACAAGTTTTGGGCAAGTTAAAATCATTTGCTGATTATCTAATGTTTTTCTGAAAGTTTTGGGAAATACATCGTCAGAACTGAAAAATGTGCCAAAGCAGTTGAGAAAAACAATGATTGCACTTTATTGCAAATTTATGCTTTAATCAGCACACTTAAGGAAGAAAGAATAAGATTGCACTGAGACATCCCGTGGAACAAAGTCTCCAAAAAGTCATGGTGATTTCAGCTTTTCCAGTTACTCATGAAACTGCAAACCAGAAATGTTCATCTAAAATTATAGCCTGTATTTTCTTTCTTTTGGCCCATCCCCCCCCAAAAAAAATCCTCCTTTTGCATGGAATAATTATAATTTTTCTGGCAATATGTGAATGGCTCAAAATTGATATCATGAGCTTTGCTACAGGTGAAAGTAAGGCGATGGCTAACAGTCTGTGTTTATCTAAAAATGAATCTCATTTGCTGTCTTAAGAAGGACAGCAAATCGCTTTGAATGCATAAAATTATGGAAACAAAGGAGACAAGGCAATAACATATACTTAGAAATTAAAAATTCTCTCTATATTTTGTCGATCTATAGAAAAAGAATGAAATAAATGAAAATGAATAACAAGCTCTATGAAGGAAGGCCTATGAATAAATACATTCATTCATTTTATAATCATCTTAGTCTTTGAAGAGCTGGATTTGTTTATATCTCAAAAACCTTTAAGTAATATGCCTAGAATTAATAGTTTACCCTTGACTTTTGCAAAAACTTGGAGCTTTCATTTTTCTCTCCAATCAATCTGATATTTGTAAAAGAGTGAGGGCATATCATGAAACCGTTCCTGCAAGCAGCATCACACAGTGGATAACATGCAAAAAGAGCCTATGACTGTTTTTGTCTCAGTAAACATTTTGATGCCATCAGGTGACAAGTCCTCGTGTGGCTGCGTACAAGCAAGATAGTCAATATGCAGCTTAACCAAGCTGTCAATATATCAGTGCACTCGGTAAGTGTGGGTTTTGATGGTAATGACTGCAAATGAACAAGGCTGCCTTGTGCATTTTGAGTCATATGACAAAGTTACCCATGTGTGTGGGAGATTGATTGCAAGAGATTGGATAAGATTCACATATGCCTTTCCTGCTTTTGCTGTAATTTGTCAACAGACTGTCACTGTGTTACAGAAGAGACTGTTTTGCAGCACTGTGTAGCACAAAGAAAAGTAATGCAACACAGCTGACACATGCAAAAGCTACATTAGATACAGTCTTTTAATGTTGCGTTGCAAGCGAAAGAAATTGGTGACCCGTCAAACTACACTGCAATTCACAGTACAGCTCCGCTTGCAAAATTCTGCCTGGGAGTGGTACATTTTAAATGTTTCATTTTCTTTCTTTGGCCTATGCACTGCTGTAAAGTGTTCTTTTTCCTGTAAACAGGACATGTTTGCAACACAGTCTTACAGAAATGTGCAAAAAACATGTTCGACAAGTTAAGACAGTTTGTTTAGCCATGTTGCAATGCGTGGACCTTTTAGGATGTCAGACTATTCAACAGATAGCCACTAAAATAGATTTCGATCGGCATGGGATAGGAATGTAGGAAACGTTTACAATTTCCAATAAATCATGAGATGCACAAGTAGTTAGTTGATATTGTGCTTAAACTGGTCTTTGATTTGAGAAATAGACCAAAACTTTAAATATGCTAAGAGAAATGGTATTAAACCCAACAAAGAGACTTTGCAATAAGATACCTGGAGCTCTACTGCACATTTTTTGTCATTCTAAACTGCTTTCTCATATCTTTGTGCACTTAAACCAGCACTATGTAGAACCATTGATGGAACCCAGTCTGCTTTCTTTAGAGGTAGAACTATACAAAATCACATATCTCCGGTTTTCACATTTGAATATGGCAGTGTTGCCCCACGCTGTGTGTGCCATTTGATGCTGCAGCTACAGACATTCCGAGAGCAGTGGGAAGAAACCAGAAGAGTAAAAAGGCATCCAACCACTCGACTGAACAATGAGCTGAAACTTACTAACTTACTACATAATTCTGAGTGGGTTTACAGGAGTGGAGACAGATCATCTGGGGCAAATGGAGCAAAGTAAAAGCAGCTGGCATCAGAAAAAAATAATGCAGTTAGAAATCCCAATTAATATGTGACAAAAGAAAATAATACTTAACAGCAGGGTTAGTGCTGTGTGGTGTGCCACCTCACACTCAGATTACCACCTGAATAAGGATAATGGGAAAGGCATTATACCAATTATCACATATGCAATGCAATGAAATCACTCTGTATGCATAGAGCATATGCACACAATGAAGAGCATCAGTTATTCTGGATCAGCTGTAAGCGAATGGTTTTCAGTTTTTCTTGTTTTGCAGGTTAAATAAATGTCAGTAATATTTGTTTACCTTCCTGAAGCTCCATATCACTTAGCACTATATGGAGCAGGAAAAAAAAAAAAGTTTTCTCAGGAAAACGGACGGGGTTTTGCCGGTATCTTCAAATGAGTTTAATGTAAAGGAAAACAGTAGAGTTCTATATTATAACAAAGCAGAGATATGATAGTTTTAAATCTCGCTGTTGCAAACAGAGCTACCATATGAGAGAACCGTCGGCGCTTGCTTCGAATAAATCTTTCAAAGCCGTCACTCAGCATTGTTACAGTATTATTTTTCACTATTATCTTACAAAACAGCAGGCCAGGTGTTGAGGAAACCAGTCAATCATCCATCACAATGAAAGCGAAGCAAGGCTAAAACTAGCAATGTCAGCGCTGCTCCCAATCTCGTAGTTTCAGCTGTCACAGCTTCTCTTTCTCGCCTAATGGCTTTAAGTTGCAGAGAAAAAGTGAAAGAAACAGGGAGAAGAGAGTGAGTGTGGGAAAATGGTGTCTGTGAAGGGATAAGATTCAGGCATTAGCAGTGACAAGCCAGCTACCTTGCAGGCTCCTATTTGGTGCAACCATAGGCTGCATTTAAACATAGCTGCTGGGATGTCACCCATTGGTTTGTGAAGCCCAATTTCAAGGCTCAGTCATAGGATTTTGGTAACTCCATTTTTTTTAAACTACAAATGACTTTGCTTAATATAAGGTGTAAAGAAACCTGCTAATTAGTGCTAAATAAAATAAAAATAAAACACTGGATTTTCTTACTTTTAACTGCACAGAAAACCATATCAGATAAAATCAAAATCCATATCAGAGTTTCCAAATTCTCCAAAAGACACCACATGCGCGGTGACAGGCCCCATTTAGTGGTTCAAATTAGCAGAGGTAAAGCTTATGGACAGCTCATTGAGATTTCTCATGCGATGTCATGGGCACATTAAGAGTTGTCTGCCATATTGGATGTCATACTTATAGCACCCGCAAAGCCACCAGCATTGTGGAGGAGCCCACACACCCCTCACACACACTCTTCACCCTGCTGCCTTCTGGAAAGCGGTACCGGAGCATCCGGGCCCTCACTGCCAGACTGCAAAACAGTTTCTTCCCCCAAGCCGTCAGACTCCTGAACACTTAGTGACTGGAGTGACACACATACACATGCATACCTTTATACATGTCACTACCAAGGACTTATCTGCAGAATCTCATACACACACACACACACACACACACACACACACACACACACACACACACACACACACACACACCCTCAGACACCAAGCTACTTTTTGCACAATACTCAGTATTTTGTACATTTCCATTGCACTGTCTTGTGCCTGTATCATCCTGTTCTGTCTAGTGTTGCATTGTCTTGTCTTGGTTTTTTTTTTGTAATTTTTGCACATTGCACTTTATGTAGTCCTTTGTTGATTGTCTATTATATGTCATATGTAGCACCATGGTCTCAGAGGAATGTTGTCTCGTTTCACTCTGTACTGTACCACTGTACATGGTTGAAATGACAATAAAAGCCACTTGACTTGATGGAACCACAAGGGAAGAACCAGCCAAATTTAACCAGCTAGCTGGTCAGTCATTTCTGGAGCCTGTTGGCTGTTGCTAGGTGAAATTGGTCACAAGGAAGCTGAAGCAAAAACCTTCCTATGGTTGCTTTGGACGATAGCAGTTTGTTGTGGTCACCTGTTGTTTCCGCAGAACTTGTCTGTAAACACTTTCCAACTACTTCCTGAGCTGTAGTAAAACTTGAAAAAATGGTGAGGTAAACATAGAACGATCACCTACAAAGTAAAACGTGCTGTATCTAGCACATTTCAAAAAGCACAACTTTTACTTCGAAGATGAGTGGCCTCTTTTTCCGGTTGCACTTTTCATGGTTTCACTAGTGCCCGGAGAGTAGCTTGCAGGTCTCTGTAGACAAGTCAGTATGTTCCATACAATCAATGAATAGCAACAGCAATCTCTTAGTAACCAAAGCAACTTAAGAACAATTTTAAAAACTGACTGGGGAATACATATTCTCCCCTAGCAACCAATGGTTGCCAAGAGGCCACTGGCCAGTCTCTAGGCCTGGGGCTTTAGTAATCAACCTCCAGCAACCAGTTGACAACAAGTTGGGGAATCCATATTTTTGCTTCCCAGCCAGTGGTTGCCAGATGGTTGCAGACTCTCTGGGCCTGTGTGACTGAGGCCTTATTCACTTCAAAATGGCATAACATATCTGCAAAACCTCAACAGGCTACGATGCTTTTAGTCTCAGTGGCCAAACTCCAAACTTAAAAAATGTATAAACAGTGTTGGGGAGTAACGGAATACATGTGCATTACGTATTTAAAATACAAAATATGAGTTACTGTATTCCGTTACAGTTACTGTTTAAATAGGTGATAATCAGAATACAGTTACTTTGCTGAAATAAATGGATTACACGGCGGTCTTTTCCTGTTTCATATGTTAGGCTATCCCCTCTCTAATTTTGGTAATTAAATGCATTGCCGGTGTAAACCCAAACAAAATACGCAATAAGAGGCTCTAACGTAAGCATCCTGTTAATGTTGGTGGTGTCAGTTACACAGTGGACCCAGAGCCAGCACAACAGAGCCAGCAGTGCACGGGCAGGAATGCATTTCTTACTTGGAAATTCCGACACCACTTCACATTTAAAGA
>VVHJ01054901.1:0-26866 GCA_015107715.1 Tylochromis polylepis
TGAAGCCACACACATACACACACACACATATATATATATATATATATATACACACACACACACACACACACACACACACACACACACACACACACACACACACACACACACATATGTATATATATAAGAGAAATAAAATGTCATAACAATTTGGATGCAGACAGTTTTATGGTCTAACAAGCAGAGTCATAAAAGTCATCACTGTCACAGCAGGATACCTGGCTTGCTGTTCCCATAAAGAGTTAACCCCGCTGATGATTTCTGCTGGCAGCTCATTGGTAGAAGATGCCAAGTTTACTTCCTGTTGCAGGTCATGAATTTTCACACCCAAATCCTCTAGTGACTTCTCACAGTTCTAACATAAAGGGACAGCAACATCACAAAAGAGCATAGAGTTGATATTTCTCAATGGAAAATGCAATAAAACCTATTGAAAAGGTATCTTCCTTAGATAGAGTGCAGAAATGCAAATCATTATTTTTTTCAATCATTACTTTTTAAAACTTTCTTTCCATTATAACTTAAAAAAAAAACAGCTGAAAATTCCATCTGTGGTAATTACCTGTAGGCTGTGCCAGTGCTGTTCAAGCTGAGCGATATTGTTCTGTGGTTCACTGTAACTGAGTGCCTGGTCGAGAGAGCGAAGCTCCCACTGCAGGGCTGCAACCCCCTTCTTCAGCCCCTGGGTCCTTTTGGCCAACTGACTGTCCAGTTCTTTTAGTTGCATCTCACAGGCCCTCAGATGCTCCCTCACCTCCTGCTCTGAGACAGAACAGAGGTCATGGAGATGGCTAACCTCTAGGGTCAGGGCATCCTGACCCCCAGGAGTGCAGAGACTTAGCAAACTGTCTCTGGCAGAGTCCAGCTCCTTCATCTCTCTCTGCTCTCTGTCCACTGTCTGGAGCAAAGCCTAGCACCAGAAGAAGGGAAGAGGACAAGAGCCAGGATGTTAGAAATTCCAGTAAACCTGGACCGATATTTTTAGACTTTAAGGTTAAAAGTTGTAAAAACTTATGTAATGGTCAAACGATCAAACATTTCTAGGTACTTGAATAACTCCAGAGATGTATGAAAAAGAATGAATATGGATTTTTAAAAAGAACCACATACAGTAAATTCTGCAGTCTTCATTTTTTAGATTGTCTTACTGTGCAGTTGACATGAGTACATTATCTGTCATATTATTTTTTTAATCTTCATTTTATTGTAATAGAACATTTTTAGTATTGTATATGTTAGTGACTAACCACAGATGTTTAAACAACTGTTTTAAAGCACTGCATTTTCTCACCTTAAGGGTGTTCACAGCACTGTGCAGACTCTGTCTGTCTGCAGGAGGAGGTCCCAGGCTTTTAACCTGCTCCCTCAGCCAGTCCTGAGCTGCTTCATGCTGCTCCACTAGCTGTGTGCACTGCCGCTCTGTCACAATGCCCTGCTCCAGGTTGGCTACTGCATCCTGAAGACAACAGGGTTTTTTCTTTGTGATTAATATTTTATTGAATTTTTCAGAACACCACAGTCCACTGTAAATACAAATTACATCAGGCAGAGATTGTATCAGCACAACAGTAGAGAAGTGCGGAGAACAGAACCAAACAAATGAAGGGAGAAGAAAAAAGAAAAAAGTGGTGGTGGTGGGGGGCAAAATCAACCAGCCTGCATTTATCTATGTGGGACTTAAGGTGTATCTCACTCAGTGTTATCAGACAGAACATCTTAGGATCCCAATGTCCTTTCCACTCTAAGTTTTAGTTTGAGCTTTTTATTTTGAAAAGGTAGGGATCCCACTTCAGGTGAAAACTCTCCACTTTATTCAGAAACCTGTATAAGAGTTGCTCTAGTGCTGCCAGCATCCCTAGTTGATTATACCACAGAGTAACAGGTGGGGTGGAGGGGGCCCTCCATTGGGAAATAATGAGCTTGCGCCCCAACGTCAGTGCAGTCTGCATCCATTCAACAACATTAGATGGAAGATGTTTGAGGAGTGATGGATCCCTCAGAATGAATAATCTTGGCAAAAAGGGAATATCCCGTCATATAACAGATTTGACAAATTCATGAATCTCAGTCCAAAAATTCGGGGGATTTAGGACAGCTCCAAATCATATGGGTCAATGTGTCCACCCTGGTCTGACATCACCAGCATTCGAGGGTCTGTATGATGTTCACCCTGCATAATCTATGTGCTTACCAGTAAATTCGGCATAGTAATTTGAATTGGGTTAGTCTTGTTATGCGTTGCCTGGACATCTTTTTAATATTCTGTAGAATCATTGTCCATTCTTCATCAGTAAAAGCCATACTAAGGTCAGTTTCCCAGCCTGGTTGTAGGGTGGGGAGGCCTTTATCCGCGTCTTTAACAAGTGTTGAATAATATTTAGAGACCTCATGACCTCCTCCAAAGACTTTCCTAATATACGTGAGATAGCCTTTGTGTAAAGGAGGTGTCAAGGGAGATCCAAAGATCTGGAGCAATAGATGTCAAAGCTGCAAATGTTTCAAAAACTGACTTTGTGGCAGCTGAAACTGTGCTTTAAGGTCATTAAAGGACTTAAGAACTGCCCCTTCACATAGATCTCCAAGAAAAAGAATTCCTCTCTGGACTCAGTCTCCAGAGAAATGGAAACTTATCAAGTTTGGGGTTAAGTCATATGAGGGCCTCAGTGTGAAGGTGAGAGTTGAAATAAACTGCAATTTTTATATTTCACAGGGTAACTTTGCAGTTTGTCAAATAATGCTAATCACCCTCCTTATGTTCAAATGTTACATAAATAGTGACTGTGAAAAAAATAGTTTTACCCTTTCTTCTAGTCTTTTAATATAATATTCCAGTCTTAAAACTATGTAACACTCTGACATCTGATTCACCAGACTTACACTTAATATCAGCAGACTGTGTTGATGCGAGTCATAAATATTTGGACAGCAAAGAGTAAAACAGTGATGTAAGTAAGTAAAAAAAACATTTACTTTTGAATGATTCACCTTTTTTCTAAGAATGATGTAAAGACAGATTGCTGAACTCACAGTAAGCTCTTTCAGCAGAGCAGGGATAGACTCCTCCTTAGCTGTCCAGCTGGGGTCTGACCAGCTTTGGTCCTGTGTGATTTCAACCAGCTCTGCAGCCTTGAGAAAAACAGTCAAATACATTGAAGACACTTAAACTCTGACCAGTGAATTTGATCAAATTTTCTCTTTGATTAATGTGTTGAAATTTTATATAGCCGTCTCCTAGTCATACTGAATCCTCAAAGTGAGTTATAGGCTTGTGTTTTTAATCATATTATTCAGGCTTTAATAATCCTAGAAGTTATTAACTGATGGAACTAAAAGATTTCATGTAAGATAATAACCTGCGTGCGGGTGTTTGAGAGGACGGGGGCTAAGGCTGTAATCTGATCAACCAGGGCTCGGGCCTGTTCCACAGCTTGCCTCCGCTCTCCCAGGCCTGGCCAGGGGAAGACACGTGGAAGGTTGGACGTTTGCTTCTGAAGCTCAGCCAGACGGGCCTCAGCCTGGTCTCGCTCGTACTGACAGGACACCAGGCGTTCCACAACACTCTGCAACTTGCTAATGGGTGATAGATAGCAGAAAGTATAATTTAGAAATGAAATGTAATGCAGCAACTGAAGAAACAATTGCCTTTGCGCTTGCCTAGAAATACCATGGACATCAATCCCCAACTGGTCAAGGCAGATGGCCGCCCCTCCCTGAGCCTGGTTCTGCCAGACGTTTATTCCTGTTAAAAGGGAGTTTTTCCTTCCCACTGTCACCAGGTTCTTGTTCATAGGGGGTCATCTGATTGTTGGGGTTTTCTGTCTGCTGGTCTAGCGTGTTTACTGTGCAATAGAAAGTTCCTTGAGACGACTGTTGTTAGAATTTGGCACTATATAAATTGAATTGAATTGAATTAGATTTGGCTTTTTTGAGGATTTTGCAAGAAAATCTGAGTGGAACCTTCTGAAAAACGAATTAAGTACAAGGTTTGACCTAATCTATGGCCTGATAAACCTGAATTTATCACAAAGTATGTCAGCTTTATATAGAGATTTATTTCAATTACATTGTAACCTTGTTCTGTACCTCCGTGATGAATTTGATTTCACACTACTGCAGTATATTCAGACTTAATAAATGAGATACTTGCAGCCACAAAGGGTTGAACCTGAGCACTGTGAAAAGACAGAAACCCTAGTCTCTACATGGGAAACAGAAGAAATCTCCCTTTCATGTAGCTCAACACAGCTTTTTCTACCTTTGTGTCTCCTCAGCGGCCTGCAGCACTGTCCCCCACTGCTCCTCTGTATCTCTGACTGTCTGCTGAACCTCCAGCTTCTTGTCCTTCTCCACGTCTTCGTGGTCACAGAGACTCTGTGCTCGCCTCTTCAGCTCCAACAGTTGTGTCTCGCCACCTGACTTTGATCTCAAGATGGCCTAAAAACATTTTTTTTACTTAGACATGTATGTATATTATGTATAAAAACTTAATGCTTTCTCAACAATTTTAACTTTGTATTGTGATTTTATAGTATTGTAGCATAGAACACTTTCCACATTTTGTTATACTCCATGTTTCACCTGTGCTGCACTCAGTCTGTCCTGTAACTGAGCCTTGCTACCCTGAGTGCTCATCCCCATGGAATCAGCTTGTTTCTGCAGGCCTGTAATCCAAGCTTTAGTGCTTCCTGCATGAGCATGGAAAGCCCCTAGCTCCTTGGAGAGCCAGTACCGGACCTCAGCTTTTTGCAGAGTGTTCTCAGCGGTCTCCAGGACTGTCCTCCACTGCTCCTCTGAGTCTTTCACTGTTTGCAGAGCTTTTTGCCTCTCGGTCTTAGCCAAGTCCTTTTCGTCAGATAGATTCTGGCTTAGTCTTTTTAGTTCTTCCAGCTTAGAGTCTCCCTCAGGCTTGCAGCTCAGGATGGTCTGGAAATAAAAACAAATCTTAGCTCCATTTCTCTTTTTTTTAACATGCAAAGTAGCCATGTAAACAAGCAGTGAAGATAAAGCATGGCAGTGACTGAGAATGCAACCCCCCCCCAAAAAAACCCTCTTTTAGAAATAAGTTCTTTTAAAGTAATCTTGCTTTCTTATTGGTTATAAATATTACTATCAACAAGACCAACAAGAACATTTTTAAAACGTCTTTAACCAAACAAACAATTTACATACGTTTTATGTCAGCATCATCTGTATCACATATGTCTTCATCAAACTTTTTTATTGTCCAGACTCACCTGTGCAGTGCTTATGGTCTGTTCTGGGTCTTTCTGACTGGTCAGAGAGACAAGGCTCTGCTGCTTCTCTTCCAGCCACACTCTGGTCTTTTCTCTCGTGGCTTCAAAGTCTTGCAGCTGGCCATCCAGAGCATGCTGCCTTTCAGCTAGAACCATTACTTCTTTAGCGTCTTTCTGGAGCCTCAGCCACTGTTCCTCAGTTTCTCTTACTTTTTGTTGAATCTCTTGTTTTTTGTGTTCATCAAGCTCGTGATCAAGCAAACTCTGGGCTTTTCTCTTGAGATTTTGAAGCTTGAAGTTCATAATGGCCTAGGAACAAAAATGTCACTGGGTCAAAGTCATCTTTAAAACTGGCTTCACATGACTGATAATAAAGTGACACTGTACCATGCATTTGGTCAGACACAAACCTACAATTATCCAACTATACTTATTATATTATATTTATTGCAATAATGCTACAGGAACAAATAGTGGTACAAACAGTGCATTAAGCAGACACAGAGCAACTCTCATTTTTTTCCTGGCCTCTCAGCTCACCTGTGCCACATGCAGTCTGTTCTCAGCTTTGGCTTCACTGCCGAAAGAGTTCAGCTGTTGTTGGAGGTCCTTTAGCCAGCCATCAGTCTCCCGCTGACAGGTATTAAATTCTTGCAACTGTCAAAAAGGAAAACATTTGAAATACACTTGATTCATCAGAAAGAGAGGGGACTGGTTTTACCCCCGTCCGTTTATGAAGGAGTACACTGCGCAACAATGCCACACCACAAGATGGGTAAAAATTTGGCCCAGTGAACAATTTCTATTATAAATGCTGAATAATGAATAAAGTTGAATAGTCCTAGAGTAGCTTTGCTTGACTCACAGTTCAAAATGAACCTTTATTTATCTTATTCTGGGCCCAAGTCGATTCACAGTCTGATAGAAGCCGTTTTAGTGCTGAGTTAGCAGCCAACTGACAATAAGTTCTCTCACCTCCAACCTTCTCCTCTCAGTCTCCTGGGCAATCTCAGCTTCTGCTGCAGCTTCAAGCTGTTTAGCATCCTGCAGAGCTGCCCTCCACAGCTCCTCCACGTCTTTGACTGTCTGCTTGACCTGCTCTTTCCTGCCCTCATCAGCATCCTTGTGGTCACACAGACTCTGTCCTCGTCTCCTCAGGTTGTTCACCTTAGAGTCACCTTCAGGCCTCAAGGTCAAGAGGGCCTTCAAAAAATAAAAACAGAAAGAAATAAAACAGTATTGATGACAAAAGGTCATGATATCATCTATATCAAATATACTGATCAGTTATAAAATCACGAGCATTAAGAGGTGAAGTGAATAGGACTGATTATCTCTTTATTGTGGGATGTATTATGGAGCAAGCGAACATTTTGTCATCAAAGTTGATGTGTTAGAAGCAGGAAAAATGGGCAAATGTAAGGATTTCAGTGAGTTTGATGGGGACCAAAATGTGAAGGCTAGACGACTGGGTCAGAGCATCTCCAAAACTGCAGCTCTTCAGGATTGTTTCTGGTCTGCAGTGGTCAGTATCTGTCAAAAGCAGTAGAATGAAGGAACAGTGGTGAACCATTGAAAGAGTCAGCTGTGAGCCAGCTGTGAGCCACCTGTGAGCGACGGCTGACCCATGTACCCAGGTCCAACAGACAAGCTATTGTAGCTCAAACTGCTGTAAAAGTTCATGACGATTCTGATAGAAAGGTGTCAGAATACACAGCGCATCACAGTTTGTTGTGTATGGGGCTGCAGAGCTGCAGACCAGTCAAGGTGCCCATACTGACACCTGTCCACTGCCCAAAAGCACCAACAAAAGGCACGTGAGCATGAGAACTGGACCATGGAGCAATGGAAAAAGGTGTCCTGGTCTGATGACTCACGTTCTCTTTTGCATCACATGGATGGCAGGGTGCGTGTGCACCTGGGAAAACCAGGCTGCACTGTGGGAACAAGGTAAGCTGGGAGAGACAGTGTGATATGTTAGGAAATCTTCTGCTGGAAAACCTTGGGTCCTGCCATCCATGTGGATGTTACTTTACCATGTACCACCTACCTAAATACTGTGGCAGACCATGTACATCCTGTCATGAAAACAGTATCCTGCAGCCTCTTTCAGCAGGATAATGCCACAAAACAAAAATGGTTCAGGAATGGTTTGAGGAGCACAACATGTTGGAGGTGTCTTGGGCTCCAAACTCCCCAGATCTCAGCATCTTACAGGACTTGAAGGATCTGTTGCTAATATCTTGGTGCCATATACTGCAGCACACCTACAGGGGTCTATTGGAGTCCATGCCTCAATGGGTCAGGGTTGTCTTGGCAAAAAAAGGGGGACGAATACAATATTAGGCAGGTGGTCATAATGTTATGCCTGATCAGTGATTGAATCACTCTTTTGAGACTCGGTAAAAGAACCATTGTCAAAAATGGCTTACTTGCAGTTTAAGATCTATCCTGTTAGACTCATTTGTTGTTGTTCAGAGCAGAACGGTGACTTTAGTTGTCACTGTCATTTTGAGACATGATCAATCTAGACGTCTTGTTGAAGTCACAAATAAAAATTCTGAAAAACAGTGCTACTACTGCACCCTACTTGTGTAGTTATATTGAAACAAACCTGCGCCGTGTGGCATCTCTCTTCAGCTGTTGTGTGACTGCCCACAGCCTGTAGCTTCTGTTGCCTCTCTTTGATCCACATCTCTGTGTTTTTACTCTGGACGTCAAAGTCGTCAGAAAGACTCCTGACTTCTGCTTGTTTGGCGGTCTGTAGAACTGCTGTCCACTGCTGCTCTGTGACTGTTACTAGCTGCTCAACCTCTAGTTTCCTACTGTCTTCCAAGAGCTCGCTCAGATTCTCACCCCGTCTCATCAGGTCGAGCAACTGGGACTCTCCTTCAGGTTTTGAAGTCATGACAGCCTGAAGGCAAAGACACAAACAAATAAATCAAAGTAGGAATTCCTAATATATATACAAACTGCAGTGAAAAACTGCAGTAGAGAGCTACAGTATGAGCACATATCAGTTTTATAAGTTTTACAAGTTTGATCAGTTTTTATAATATATTTTGAAGTCAGGTTCCAACTTGCAAACTCACCTGTACTATCTGGGACCTTTCTTCAAAGTGCATATGACTACCGAGGGACAGCAGTTTCTGCTTCTGCTCTTTGATCCAGTATTGGATTGTTTCACTTTGGGTTTTGAAAGCATCAAAATCTCTTTTAGTGGCCTCTTCAGTCTCTGCCTCTTTGAGAGCCTCTTCAGCACCCTGAAAGGCTTTCCTCCACTGCTCCTCTGTGTGTTTGACTGCATCATGAAGCTCTTGTTTCCTGCTCTCATCCAAACTCTGGTTGTCACACAGACTCTGGCACAGTTGCTTAAGCTCTTGGAGCTTTGACTCTCCGTTAGGCTTGGAGCTCAGGAAAGCCTTAAGAGAAGATATACCCTGTTAGGTAACCGCTTTGTTTTAATCCTTGAAAGACAAACCCGTACAAGTGATTCTACAAATTACAACCCACCCTTACCAAACTCATCTACATGTAAATTTACACTCACTTGTGCAGCCTGCAGCTTTTCTTCAGCTTGCGTGTGGCCACCAGTAGACTTGAGGTTCTGGTCCTGGTCTCTGATCCAGGACTGGACACTTTCATTGTGGGTTTGGAAAGCTTCGACGTCTTTTTCTAAAATAGCTTGTGTCTCTGCCTTGCTGAAAGCCTCCTGAGCAGCATGCAGGGCTGTCGTCCACTGTTTCTCTGTGTCTCTAACTAACATCTGGACACTTTGTTTCCTGCACTCGTCCAGGCCTTCCTTCTCACACAGACTTTCGCTCTGTCGTCTCAGGCTGCTCACTTTAAAGTCTCCCTCAGGTTTGCAGCTAAGGATGGCCTGGTGACAAAATCATTAAACATGTCTGACATTTTTAACTCAAGACAGAATATCACTATTTTAATACTCTAACAGACGAGCTAACAATACACCAACAATATTCCCGATTAGACACCACTTCCACTAACTTGTGCTTTGGACTTCATCTCCTCCATGTTGGTGTCTCTGTCTGGAGTGGTGAGAGGCTGTGATAGGTCGCTGATCCAGGTCCTGGTGCTCTCTGCCTGAGTATTAAACACATTGTATTCTCCATCCAACACACTCTGCGCCTCAGCCTGATTCAACATCCTGCCCTCCAGGTTTCTGTAGCGCTGTATCAAGTTATCAGCGTCCTTCAGGAGGCTCTCAGATCTGACACCTTGTCTGCGTATTGATGCCAGCAGCTCACTGAGGGTCTCGGCTCTGCCACTGTTGCACGGACAGACAAAGACAAGTAAGACAGCATACAAAACAAATAGAAAGGGTAACATCCTCACACAGCATATTATGTATCCAAATTGTTCTGTAAATATACAGGTTTAGGTTTATGTTGTGCTATATCCTATCCTATTCTGACTCTTTCCATTAACATGAAACAACCATAGAAATTAGAGATTGTTCATATCTTTGGAAGTCAGCAAACTTACAAACTCTGCAGGGAATCACATAATAACAGTACTTTGCTATTTTACTGCGTGTACGATGGAATATTTCTGGTTCTGGTTTTATGAATGTCGAGGATCACCTCTCATCCTGAAGGTCTTTCAGAAGTTGTTTGACTTTCTCAGGCACCACAGACTGTTTTTCTTTGTTCTGAAGCCACTGACGGAGGCTGTCATGCTGCTTCTGCAGACTATATTTTAAAAAAGAAAAAAAAATCAAAACAAACATATTCTGTTAGTTGTTACAATCATCACAGCATTTTGTAAAAAATGCACAAGAAAATGTTTAAAGTTTTACACAGGTGTTGTTTAACAGCATAGCTATTATATTAGCAGAGGCAGGAATGACCTGTCCAAGTCGCTGAGCAGTGACTCCATTTGTTTCTGCCGGTTTTGGCAGTGGGTTCTGAACGTGACCACTTCCTCTTGCTGCTCCTGCATCCACCCAGTAAACTCAGAGAGCTGCTGAGGTGGAACCTGCTCCCTGCCTCTCTCCAGCTGATCTTTCAGCTGGTCAAGACGTCTCTCTGCATCCTTGGACTTTAAGAAACTCTGATGAAAGAAAACATGAACATCCATCTGTCATATAAGAGTCTATAGCATCTATCTACCTGTAAAACTATGCATCGACTTACAGCCAGTCTTTGCAAAAACGTCTCCACATCTGTTCTACTCTCAGGGTTCTCGAAGCACTCATTGACGGCTAGCTGCAAGTCCTGGAACCATTCCTCGAATGACTGCTTCTCATCTGGGAACATTTTTTAAAAGTTACTCAGAAACACAATTCAATTAAGTAATACTGGGACCAAAACGTGTCCCTGCCTTCTAATATCTGAGTCAAATGTAAAGAAATTTCTATCTAAACAAAAAAGAAACCAAGACAATATCCTGCTTATTGATCAGACATGTGGAGATCACGGTCTGAGTGATGTTAGTGTTCAGTGGTTGCCAGACAAAGTTATGCTGACAGTATCAGGCCTGTCTTTCTGTTATCTTTCTTTAATATCCTGTTAATCTTTCCTTAATAGCCAAAAGTCTTTTATTTAGTCTGCTTTAATTTTTTAACCTTTTTTAAAAAGACATTTTATTTTGATTTGTTGTACTTATGTTGTGCTTATATGTGATTGATGCTTGTCTTCTCTCTGTATTTGCTAATTCAGGGCTCTTGTACAAGGATCTGTATATTTCTACAGTGTTTTTTGCCAGACCTCTGATAAGCAACTGATTAAAAGCACACTTTCAGTACTAACCTCCGATAACCTTGAGCAGGCCTTTGTCCCTCTCCTCTCTCTTCAGCTGGATCATGTCTTTGGTGCGTGAGATGGCCTCTGTTAGCCTGCTGCAGTCAACAGAGAGTGCCTCAAGCACCTGAGGGCTGGCCACACTGGAAACCAGTCCCACCTCCTTCAACACGGCCTCAGCCTGCTCTTCCCGAGACTCCAGGTCATTGCACAGATCCTGTAGCGTGAGACACAAAACATTATAAGTGGCAATCATTCAGGAGAACTCACTGGTATAGCTGCAAGAGGAGTATGCTGTCCATCTCTGTCACATAAAACAGCTGCATACCTGTATCTGGGCTTCCACATTTGGACCTGAAGCATTAATCTCATTGATGCGACTCTGGATGTTCTCTATTGCTGTCTGACAATCCTCTACCTTCTCAGCTAGATGCTTCTTCACAGCTATTAGCTCCTCAAAGACATCTGTGCAGTCAGTAAACAGTTCCTTCACCTGCTCCATTCTCTTTCTCAGCTGGGTTTCCATTACCTACATGGAACAGAGGAATGATGAGAATGATGAAAGAAGCACGGTACAGTGGAAATAATAATTCTTTACAAAGGTTTACGCATGAATACCTATATAAAATGAAACTGTGTTGTAAAAATCTCTGTTTCAACTCACCTGTAGCTCCAGCGGAGCTTCCTGACTTTGCAGCATCTCCTGGATCTCAACAGACTTCTTGTGAAAATGAGTGATGTTCTCCTCATTGGCCTGGATTTCATCCTGAACACAACAAAATACACACACAAACACAAACACACACACACACAAAAAAAATCACAAAAAGTGTAACTGGAATTATTTCAAATTAAAAGATGATTAAAATCAAGTATAAAAATGATTGAAGAACAGTTAAATATATCAGGTTTTACTTCAGTACCTTCACGGTGAGTACTTGTTGCTCATTGTAGAAAGCATGGCTCTCTGCAAACAGGGCGAGTTTGGCCCCGGCCCAGCTGTCCACCTCTCCTCCCAACATCAGCTGCTTCTCCCACAGCTCCAAGCCCACTCGTAGGTTATCCATGTAGGCATCTGTCTTCTCTGTCACCTGTAAGGGCACCAAAAAAATCATTAACATTTAGTCAAGGCGAGCAATATAGAAATATATAAATAGAAATATTCCAACCACAATCCAACTATGACTTCAGTTTCTCTGTTCAACTTTGAGTTGTACTTCTAGTATTTCTCACAGACAGAGCTGTTCTGGGGACACGAAACACTGGATCAATGTCAGACTGACACCCAGTGAAAATACTGCCATTACTGAGGATGTTAAAAAATCCAAAAAGCTTGTGAAGCTATAATTTTTAACTCAGATACTAAGCTGTCAATATCAGATAGTCTCTGATCAGTCTCCTTCCCAGCATGCTCAATGTACAGTTTTCGTAGAACTCCTCTGTTTGTTTACAAGAATGACATCTATAAGTGTCAGTGCATAGATGCATACGTCCAGCCAGCTGTCCATCAGCGTGTCAGCCTCTGCTTCGAATGGAAATTCACTGCAGTCAGGAAACTTCTTCAGTTCAGACTGCAACTGTTTGCAAACACTTCTCATCTCTTCCATCGGCCCCGCAAGACCAGCAAGCTCCTCCTTAATATCACAGACCTGAACAAATGTACACATGTTAATATACAGCACTCGTAAGCGCACACTGAGAACACTCATCTGATATTTAGAAAGTGCCTGCCATCTGCTGGTACATTCTATTTAGTGCATACAGTACAGACACATTTAACTGTGAATGCTCTTAACTTAAGCTGTTTTAGGAAACCAGTACAAGAATCAATTCTAAATTCATGGAAAATATATTGAAACACAATGTAAATACAGTTTTGTGGACCTACCTTTGCCATAGTCCTCTGCAGGTTGTCTTTCCCCATGTAGGATGCCTTATCGCTGATTGCCTGCTCTGCTTTCTGGATGGTGCTGCTCAGTTGACTCCGGCAGGTCTGGAACTTCTTCAGAAGCTCCAACAGTGTGCTGTACTGCTTCCTCCTGCAAGAGTAAGAAAATACCAAGGGAGATTTTAGCAATCAGATCGCAATGTATAGAGAAATATAATAAAAGTTCACTTGAACTTAAAGGCATTTATTTCCAGCAGTTGAGGACAGCATATAAGTCAGTGTTGCTTGTTAATGACTTAATTTAAGGTTCTTGTGTCGACTCTACCTGTCAGAAAAAGCCTGCTGAGTCTCCTTCCACTGAGCTTCCAGCTCCTGAAGGAGATTTTCTCCTCCTCCCTGCTTCTCTTGGACTTCACGGAGGCTCTGAAGCTCACAGTTCTGAGCCTGCAGCTGGCCTTCTAAATCTGAGAGGGAACGAAGCCTGGAAAGTGCAACAAATTCAGATTTTAATTCTGCAAATATATTGCAATATCTAAACAGTATATTCTAGGACTACATGCACTTTCCCATTTTCACAAATCAAAACATCACAGGATAGCAGAAGCACTATCGCACTAAAAAGACACACCTGTGCTGCAAAGCAGGCATGGTGGGCTCTTTGAGGCCTTGTGCTTCAATCGTATCCTGCAGCTTCTTCAGCTCCCCCAGCATCATCCTCTTCCTCAGGCCCAGGGTTTTGCTTTGGGTTTCCTTCTGAAGGACCTTCTGCTGGCTGACCAGCCCACTGTCAGCCTCGTCCAGCCTTCTCACCAGGACATTCACCATATCGAGGCAGGAGGCTGGGATACCGTCCCTTGTGACTGTGAGCCGAGCTCCCTGGAGGAGTAGATCCAGCTGAGGGGCCTTCTCTTTCAAACTGTCAATGCTCTGCCTGATCAGAGCCAACTTAGTGCGGCATTCCTGCAGCACCACAGCGTCACTACACGGTGGACCTTGGATACTTGAGATATCCTCATCCACAGTGCGCAGCGACATAAGAAATCGGTCGAGGGCACGGGCAGCTGCTTCGCTCTTCCGGACTTGCTGCCGGAGTTGATCCAAGCTGGTTTTGTGAGCCTCAAACTCACGGGACAGAGGGTAGCGTTCTCTGGGATCCAAGTCGCTGGATTCGGGGTCCAGACGGGACAACTGGTCCAGTTCACTCTGTATGTTGTCATCCAGTTCCTTTAGCAAAAAACACACAAGGTGTAGTGTGAGGTGAGATGCCCATAGAAGTGAGATTGATTTACATCTTTTTTTTTACACTAAGAATTTCTCACAGTTCATAGGCAGAAAGAGTAAATGTGCACTTGCATTGCATTTATCTTAAAAAGGCCAGCATCACTGATGTCTAAAATCTTTGCCACAATAACCTTTCTGTACTGTGGTGTTTAGGAATTGATGATGAAGGGGACTAGGAAATAGAACACATAATAAATATTAAACACCAAATTGTAAGATTTATGCTAAATCAGTAGCTTGTTTATGTGTACAACATGCATTCAGCTTCTTTTCAATCATCCAGTTATTGACCAGTATGTTTTTTCCAACCTTGTGAAATTTTAGAATGTGCCGATTTCTTGGAAATCCAGGCTTCATGTAGGTGTTAAATAGGTGTTTAACACACATGTGTTAACACCTATTTGATAACACACAAATAGGTGTTAGACAATATTTGTTTGTCAGACTGACAAAATTAAACAAAAGAAAATTGTGTATGGCTAACAGCAGACCTTTATATCTTTCAGAATGTTAGTGTTGGCCAGTGTGAAGGCATTGATGTCTTTGGGCTGTCTTAGGTAACGGTCCAGGCGGTCGGTGAAGTCCACCATGTGATTCTCAGTGGAATCAATCTGCCTGAGTGCAGAGCCCAACGAGCTGCCTCGCCTCTGAAGGTTGGACTGCTGGGTGCGCCACTGCTCCTGCAGCTCTGCTTTCTCCTGCTCCAGAGAAGTGTTTCCACTCAGCTGGGAACACTGAGAGCACTGGTTTGCATACTCAGACCAAAGACACTCAGTCTCTTGTCTCAAGAACTAGGAAAAAAGGAATTCAACTCAAGTTTATTGGCCGGTTGTGGGGACTGAGTCATTTTGCTCAAAGGTTCTTATACCATGTCATTTATATTTCAGTCCAGTTTGTTTCTGACAGAGTGGTATTCATAAAGTTATTGTACCTGTATTTCCTGGAGCCGTGTATGAAGGCCTTTCAGAGAGACTGAGTCAGAGGGGACATCCTTGATGCTCTGTTCATTTTTAGCTAGTTGGGCTTGCAGAGCCCTCTTAGCATTCTCATATCTGGAGAGTTAAACCAAAAATAACTGAACTTAAGGATAAAATATAAAGCCATCTAAACTGTTTTTGATTTGTATGTTGCTCTTGCTTATAAAACATAAGACAGCTAAATTTCACCTTTCTAAAGCTTCCTTTTTGGTTACTTCTTCCTCCACAGACATCTGCTTTTCAGCATCCCTTCTCTCCACAGCAACTGTCTTCATCGTCACCTGGGACACCTGAAAAACAGCAACAGGATGTTAGCGATTATTTCACACACATCTGCACAAGCCCAGTATCAGCTTCAGGATTTAAATTCAAAGGCTCCTCTGGATTTCTTCTTGCTTAAAATGTGTTTAAGGAGCTGTGACTGTTTAAATCTAGAGAGAATCTTTTTAATAAGGATTTTTAATAATAGCGAGTCATACCTCAGCCGAGACCTGAGGTCTGTCACTTGGTTTGGTAGGCTCTGTCTGCGTATTGGGATCCTCAGTGAAGGGAACAGGAATCCTGTACAATTGAAATTGATTTAAACTTTCTACTACATTTTGAATAAATGGAAATGTAACTTATCTGCAATATCTGCAAACATTAGTAAATGTACAACCAAACTTTTTACTCAGTATTAGGAATTAAATAAGGAATAAAAAAGTTATTTTGAAGATCGCATGCCGACTCGTTGCTGTTTTGAACCCTCTATGGAAAGCCTCACCTAGAATCAGGGAGTGGTGTGTCTTGGTCTCCACTGAACTGACGCTGGATGGCAGCCAGCCTCTTTTCACATTCCCTCAGCTGCGTCTGAGCCAAGAGGTGAGCATCCTCCGGGCTAAGGGTGTCACACAATTCTTTCAGTGCCTGCAGGTGCTGCTCTGCTTCGGCAAAGTCCGCTGAGAAGCAAGCCTGTTGAATGATTTTGAATATGAAAACAGTAAGCACAAAGGCATTACAGAGCCGCTTTGACTCCAGAAGATCCATTGAGCCAAATCTTCTTTTTTTTGTTGTTAAGCTTTTTGCTTATTTTCTTGGATTTTTATTATATTTATACAACTTTAAATAAGTTGTATGTGTGACCTGCTTATTAGCATCCAACATCACAAAAGAAGGTTTGGCAGATACATTGCAACACTTGAGCAAGACCCCAGGTGGCAGCAGTCAACAGATGTGCTGCACAAAATCATAAAAGAATGCTGTTTTAAGCTTGTAGAGAAGATGTGATTTCATCTTCATTGGCTAATATTTTCATTTAATTCGTTTTTAAGATCCTGATAATGATGGTGTTGTTTGTATTTTTCAGCTTAAGATAATAAAAAGTGCATGAAACAGTAAACATACCCAAACAAAACTGGCTAAAACAGCACTCTCAGAAACAAGCTGGAATTAAGTATTGCTATTACCCTTCCCAATGACAGCTTCCTTGAAGGCATACAAAGGATGGAAAAAGACAAAGTTAGACAAGCAGAGCAGAGAAAACTGGCTGAATACCCATTGTTTGAAGCACACCTGCCAAGAGTTCAACTTTGGTCATTTAGCTACCTGAGCTTGGTTTTCTGAGCTGGTGCTTAAGTGCATCTCACACCGCAGGACTGCTGCATTAAAGTCTTTCCTTGTTACTTCAAACTGTAATTGTTGCAAAAAGCCTGAGATCTCAGCTCTGAGAGCCTGGGAAATAATATATACAATGAATATATATGTAAAAAAAAAAGACACACACTGATAGAAGATAGTATTGAATAAAAGGTTACTCATGTGAATTGTTTACATCTGTGTCAATTTGCTGACATTTCTTTAAAAACAGGTTTCAAAGGCATTAAATAATTTTCAGTTTTGGTTTGTGGTTTAGATATGCACATGCAATTAACTGAGAGATGTCTTTAAAAAACTAACAAGTGAGCGTTTGACTATTCATACAAATTAAAATCCCCACCTCCCACTGTGTCCTGACAGACTGGGTGAAGAACTCCATATCTCTGAGCTGTGAGGGGGTACAAAAGGCCTCCATGCCATTAGCTGCTCGCAAGAACTCCTCCAGCAGCTCTGGATCCAGTGTCCTCAGAGTTTTCTGAGGTGAGACAGAAAATAGTTACATTTTGACTCCTCTACAGAAATTTTATTTTATCTTATTGGATGTTTTTTAAGGCAAAGTAACTACTACTGTCTATTTAAGACATCAAGCAATGTAGGGTAGCTAAACAGACGTGTAAATTCGCAAAAATTGGCAGATAATACTTTTCAATCATGATTATTCACTAAATATAAAAAGTGCATATTTACCTCCTTTACTGAAGCTTGCTCAGCTGATACACGCCTGTCTTTGAAGATGTTGATAGCTTCCAGGATGTGCGCCTGCAGGCAGTGTTTGGCCTCCTCAAAGCCATTTCTAGCTAAAGCCTGTGCCTTAGTATAGGCCTCTGTGTAGGTCTGGGGAGGTGCTTGAGCCAGAGCAGGAGGTTTGATATTAAGATCTGGTGACTCAGCCTGGGTTTGAGGCAACAAATTGACTTGAGAGAGGAGAATAGTCTGGGACTGTTGAGATTTCTGTTGCAAAGGAGACTGGGTTTCAGTCTTTGGTGGGTTAAGTGGTTGAGTCTGAGGTCTTGCCTGTGTTGGAGATTGAGTCTTGGACTGTGGCACTGTTTGGGCCGTGGGAGGCGATGACACCTGAGTCTGAGGATGGTGCAGTGGGAATAACTGTGTCTGAGATTTGGGTTGGAATACTGGTTGGATTTTGGGTTGGACTGGTGACTGAACTTTGGGCTGAGCTGGTGATTGAGCTGTAGGTTGTAATTGAGGTTGGGCATGCACCTTGGGTTGAGGGAGTGATTCAACATTAGTTTTAGTTAGTGACTGAGCCTTTGGCTGTGGTGGCAATTGAGGTTCGGGTTTGGGCTGTGGCAGTGATCCAGGTATGTGTTTAATTTGTGTCTGACCCATTAGTTGAGGTGTCATTTCAACATCCTGTTTTGGCTGCAGAGGTGAGTTACCTTTTAACTGAGTTTGTGACTGAATCATTGGTTGTAGCTGAAGTTGGGGCTGATGCTTGGGCTGAGAAGTTGACTGCTGGAATTGAATATTAGATTGAGCCTGCTGAGTCCTGGCAAGGGGCTTTTCTTGAACTAATGGCTGTGCCTGGACGTGTGTTTGGGACTGGGCCTGCAAAGTTTGTTGCTGGGGCTGTGAAGGAAGCTGAGGATAGGCTTGATGTGATGGTTGTGACTGGAGAGATATCTGTGTTTGAATTTGAGGTGGAGGGTGATGTTGAGCTTGGGGTTGATGCTGAACCTGTACATACTGCTGAGACTGAGGCTGCTGATAAGACTGAGATGGCACTTGTAGTGGTGGTTGAACCCAAGTCTGTTGCTGAGCTTGGCCTTGTTGTGGCTGAACTAAGTTAGAAGCTCTCATCTGGGTGTGTTGATGCATGGAACTCTGGGGCCCAATTTGCTGTTGTGTTTGAGCCCAGGGTTGGGTTTGAGTTTGAGGATGCATTTGAGGTTGAGTATATGATGGCCCCATATGAGAAACCCTATGGTGGGCAATCTGGGGCCTTTGCTGGGTCCACTGTGATAGAGTCTGAACTGTAGGATAAGCCTGAGAATGTGCTGCTTGACCTATTTGCTGAGGGTATGGTTGCAGAATAGGGTGACTCTGCTGGGGAAATGCTTGATTTTGTGGTTCTTGTTTATCTATCCACTGCTGAGATGTGGACTGAGCTTGGGCATAACCTTGGGAGTATAGCTGAGGTTGCATTGTAGCTTGTGGATGCTGGATAGACTGAGGGACTGAGGATCTGACTTGAGTATAAGCTTGAAGGTGCCCCTGTGAAATATGGCCTTGTTGCTGGACCAGTGCCTGTGCATGTGATGGATATTGAGTAATAGGATCAGTCAAAGAATGACCCTGAAGGTGGAGTATAGGTTGAGCTTGGGTTGGATGTTGAGTCAGTGGTTGGGCCTGACTTAGCCTGGCCATTGGCTGAACATTGGTTGGAACATGGGTCACTGATTGAGCATGGGCTTGTGGGTAGGGCATGGACTGGGGATGGGTCTCAGACTGGTCAGTATGAATTTGAACTTGGGTCTTAGGCTGAGGGTGTGTTTGAGGTTGGACCTTGGGCTGAGGATGAATTTCAGGATCATTAATTGATTTTGCATGGGTTTGACCCACGTTTGTTGACTGAGTATGCGTTGGAGGCTGGGCCTGAGTTGGTGGCCTCGGGGAAGGGGGCCGGACAGGGGCCCATGACTGCGGATGACTACGAAGCTGAACGTGAGATGGCACAGGAAGCTGAATTGGGCCTTGCAGTGGAGCCTGAATAGTGGAAGGATGTCTGATTTGAGCCCATATTGGGACTTGAGCTACAGATTGGTCATGGGGTAGTGGCTGCTTAGATGGGTGAGGACCAGCTGTTTGAACCAGAGCCTGATCCTGTGGCTGGAGCTGTTGTTGAGTCTGTGGCATGGTTGATGGCTGTTTCTTCACAGTGTCAGGGGACTGAGGAACACATGGTTGCTGTGTATCTGTATTGGTGTGGGACTGAACCATAGTATTGGTTTGTGATTGATTTTGAGCCTTTCTTTGTGGTTGAGGTTGACTCAAGGTTACAGTATGTGATTTATTCTTGGTGTTTGATTCTTGTTGTGCTTGTCTTACAGTTTCTTGTGGTTGTTGTTTTTGGTGTTCCTTTTGCTGATGCTGCCCTTTTTGCTGTTGTTGAAGTAGCAGTTGGTCTTGCTGCTGGTGCTCTAGATTTTGAGGTTGCTGGGTTTGCTTCTGCGCCACTATTTGCTGTTGTTGTGGCTGCTTAGTAATTTTTGCATGGGCCTCATACTGTAGCCCGATAGTTACTGCATTTTGGGAAATTACCTGAACTGATCCCACTGACTGTGTCTGCCTAGTCTGAATTGGATCTTGAGTGGAATCTTTCTCTTGAGCTGGAGTTTTCTGTTCTGGAAAAGCTGGTTTCTGAAGCCATGGCCGGTTCTTCATGCCCTGAGCTTTTCTGCTTTGAAGCTCCTGGGAACTTAGAGCCTTTTTCTTCACAGCTGGTTCCTGAAGTGGAGTCTGGTCATTGGATTCTGGTCTTTGTTTAACTTGTTGTTCAACTTGTATATTAATTACTACATGCTGTTGAACTTGTTGCTGTTGTACCTGTTGTTGCTCCTGCTTGGGCTGACTTGGTTGTCGTTGCATTGGCAACAACTCCTGCTGCTGAACTTCTTGTAGAAGATACTCCTGCTTCATTTCTTCCTGTTCTTTTTGTCCCAGTTTAATTTCCACCTGTCTTCTAAGTCCTTCTTGGAGTAGGTCTTGCTGTGCCCCTTGATCTGGAGTCTCTGTTGTCTTTTGTGCAGTGGCCACTGGCCAAGCTTGAGACTGACTTTCTGGTGGTGACTTTCTTCTGGTCTGCTTCACAGCTTCTGCATAGGTATATGGCATTGGAGGTGAAGTCGTCTTCTCTTCTTTGTAATCCTGTACCACTATCTTTGGCACAAAGGTTTTCGCATGCTTGGTGTCTGACTGTTTCAAATGTTGAGGCATTGCTTTATCCTGAATGAAGACTTTTGCAGGCGGTCCTGCTGGAGGACTTCTGCTTCTGTCTCGTCTGGCACCCAGGCTGCTTAGCATACCCACTGCTTCCTAAAAGTGACATCATGCACCTTAGAAATAAAGTACTTTCAATTATACTATTTAGTCTGGTTAGAACTTGTCTAACAAGGTTACTTTGCAAAAAAACAACTAGCCTGTGACTGAGCAACAGCAGCTCGCACTCGATCCTGCATAGCAGAGGCATGGAGGTACTGGATGGGAGAGCTCTTCTGATTTGTCGATACGATCACCTGCAGGTCTTGCTCCTCTGTGACTACCTGACCTTCGAGCTGTAGACCACGGGAAATAGTGACCTGGAAAATAAAATGGGATTTAAAAAAAAATTAAATCGTTAGTGTCAAATAAACATAAATGTTTCTTTATGAGAGGATTTAAAAGCCAACACTGCTATTCAGTGATTCATCTCACCCTGGCTTGTGAGGTCTGGACATGTTTTTGTTGCCGATCGGTGGCCCTCAGCAGGTGGTAGAGCTCCCTGGCTTCAGTCTCCCAATGTAGAAGTTCAGCCAATCGACTGTCCAGCCCTGACACACTGTGTTGCAGCTCTACACAAACCTTTTCTGCCTCAGACAATGTCTGCATAACCTGGTGACAATTAAAGAAAAATAGCAATGGACAGATAAACCTACTTTGATAAAAAAAAAGAGATATAATCATTTTAATCTTCATGACCACAATCATAAGAGTTCTTTTAAAAGAAGAGAAATCGTTCATACTTCTGGTACTGCAAGCTTCAGTTTCTGTAACTGATCTGCTGGGCATTCTGGGAAAGAAGCCAAAGCATCCAGATCCACGTCTTTTATCTTCCTCATTATAAACTGAAGGGTAGACATTGAGCAATAATTTCAAAAGATTTAATCTGGTCATTTAAATCAAAATAACCATTAGAGTTGAAAAAAGTGCAATGACTTGCTAATGATGCCGTTGGCCTTACCTGTAATCTTTTCCTGTAGGTGCGTAAAGGCCCCGCCATAACATCCAGAGGCTCTTTGAGAATCAGTGTGCCCTCTCTGATCAAAGCTCTGATGTCCTCTAGGTTTACATGGGTAACTTCACTTGGCTCAGCAATGTTTTCCTGGAAAAAAAACACAAATAAACATGTTAAATAACAGAGATAATTTATTAATAATTCAATGATGCAAACATTAGTACCAGAATTTCATAAAGTGCTTGTTTACTGTAGGTTAATCTACTGTCGACACAACACAGTTTGAAGTTTCCATTTCTTTTCACTTACATTAATTATGACATTGACAATACTTGTTCAACGTGCAACTCCAGATATCAGAATGGCATTGTACTGTACTCTAAGACTATAGGTACAGCTACTTGCACACAATAGGTAAAGGTGGAGCACTATTTTTAAACTTTGAGTCACTCCCAAGGAATAATTATTTCAATAGAACAATTGTGTTTAAATTCCAAATGCATGAGACATTAGGCTACCACAATCCCTGCTGCCACTAGTCGCATAATGCCAAATAAATAGAAGAAACTAGGCCAACACATTAGAAGAACAAAACTATACACACAGATAAAAACAGCCTGTGTAAAAAATAAAAACACAGATAAAAAGTTGATTTTAGAGTGCCATATGGTGGGTACTTCATCAAAAAAAATCATTTTAAGTAAATTCATGTCAGGAAAATATTCTGATGAATTCTCTAACAAAAAAAATCATTCACAACATTTCCAAATTCTTCATCATAAAGGCATTTTAGCATCTAAGCATGGCAAACAGTGCAGCATCCTTAGAAACCAGGTTTTCCTCGATCTTTGACGCACCAAAGTGTTTTTCTTGACAAACTCAGCCCACTGCATGTTGACTTTTCGAAGCTCCTCTGCCAGGCTCCTGCTGGTCTGAGGATCCGTTGACTCAATCAGGAAGCTGCCCACCTCGTTCAGGTGGGCCTGACGAGAGCCCCACTCAGCCATGGATGCGGAGGTCAGCTTAATGGAAATTTTTGCAAATGAAATGGCAAATAATAAAGTATATGATCTATAAGGATAATATAGATATTATTTTATTTAGATATTATTATTGCAGACTTTTTACTTAACTTGTTATTCCAAGTCATAACAGACTGATCCCCTATTACAAAGCAAGTTATACTACCTTGTTTATGAAATCTTTATTATTGTAGAGTGATACATTTCTTATACTTTAATGAGTTACTCATACCTCAGGTCTGTGGCTGTGTGTTGCAGAGCACTGTTCAAGCCAAGCCTGCAGGGAACTAAGGGAGTCACTGTACGAGTCCCAGGCAGACAGAACCCGTCCCATTGTGCTTTTCACTGTGGTCACGTCCTCTAAAACAACAGCAGTGTCCTCTTCCAGCTGCTTCACCTGCTGACTGACATGCTGGTAATCTGAAGCTAAGGAGCAAAGAAATAAAATGAAACACGCAGTTTAAAAAACATGTTTGATGTCTTTTACACTTTTGCTCTAATGGGGAATCAAAAATATTAATATAAATGAAGAAATACAAAATATCTGTTGCACCGTATCACAGTACTTACCAAGGGCAGATTTGCTTGAATATTTCTCAGAAATCTGCTTCAGCTTACAAATAGCTGTTTCCAACATGGAAGGTAGCTCTTGTGTGTTTACGAGTTCCTGAGTTTAAAAAATAAATGAAAATGAAAATTGTCAGTCGACACTAATATCCATGCCCTTTACACATTAGAAGGAACATTTTTGGATAAACTAGTGAAAAAGTTAGGAAAGTTTTTCTCTAATTCCTAATAAAATCCACCACTAGAACCATTACATGGGCCAATGTGTAGCCAGTTGCAAGTTTTTCCAGAGAGAAAACCCTGAGGGAAAAAACATTTACAATAGCCCATTTTGGACATCTTCACTGTATATCACAGACTGTATATACAAGATGGACACAGCCAACACGACACATCCATTGGTTTGCATAGTTCCTATATCAGGCCTTGAACTGAGAATTTTCACTGATGCCATCTTGGCGTTTCAAAACCAAACCTGCTTGAGAAGCTGATGGGCACCGCCCATGTGGGCCTAGTGATTTGTGAATCACAAGCTAGACCTGCGATAAAACATACCCTGCTTTATCCTCTTTTGTGACTCTAATGGGGAATTATAATTTCTGGATATAGTACTCATTATGACTTCAAACTACCAAATGAGACCATAACTGAAGTATTTACCAAGGTTGTAGAGCATAGGAGTCAAGGGCCATTTTCCTAATAACCTCTATTGTTTGCAAACACAGAAGGCGCCCCCTGCTGGCCTTTAGAGAAAATGCATATTTAAGGCGCTTCCTCACACCCGGAAGCTTTGCCCATCAATTATACCCCAAGAAAGATTAGTAACTCCAAAAACAGAAATTACTAAAGATCTGCTCAGATAAACATTTGATATTATACATATATCTATAAAGAAAGAGCAAAAAGATGTTAATAATCAGCAACGCACCCTACTTCAAGCCACCCCCAATTATTAAATTGTGTTTTGAAAATACAAAGACTAAACAAAGATTACTCACATGCCACTCTTGCAGCAACACCCTGACTGCCTCTGAGGAGATATGAGGTCTCTTCCAGACACGAAGCTTGGTCCTGATCTGCCCCAACAGATCCAAAACAGTGTGGTGATGCTCTCTGTACTCTAGCTTGATCCCATGATACTTGGCAGTCACTCTGACACTGGTAAATCTGATGAAGATGCCAACAGAAAGTTAATAGAAATTGAAAAATAAAACCGCATCAATCACAAACAGTAAACCGTCACTTTATAAGATGCTTTTCTCTGATTAAGCAGTGATCTTGATTACATCCAGTCCCAGGTCATGAAAGCACAAGTCCTTCTATGACTTTTAGCTTAAACTAAGAAATTCATTCATATACGCTTCAACAGTATATCCAGTTAGTGCATGCATACAGTACACAGGCCACTGGAGAAAGTACCCTCACCTCCTCTTGAGCTCATCCGCCTTGTCAGTAGGAATCATCATGTTTCCGTACTCATCTATGTTCTGGAAGGACTGGAAGGTCTTCATGTGCTGTGGCATCTCCTCCAGGCAAGCCTAAAGCAACAACGAGCAGAGAGAGCATGCACATGTATATTTACATTTATATTTCACTATCTACAAAGAGCCTGAGAAACCAGTTTTTGCTAAGTCAGCATCATTGTTTCTCAGTATATCTTAAAGTTGGAATGTTGTGAATGATTACTTTGAGCAGCTCGTGCTTCTCCCTCGCTTCATCAGCAGCACGGCCATGGTCTTGAGGGTTGCCATCTTCCTCAGCCAAAGCCTCCTCTGTTCTCAAAAGCCAGCGGGCTACTGTGTCCAAGGGGGCTGGAAGACTCATATCTAAAGCAACTTTGTATTCACGGAGCTAGATGAACACACAGAGTTGCAAGTGAAGTAAATGTCTTAAAATTGCAGCGAACAAATAAACAAATATGTACAAATATACAAGCATTTACAGACAAATATAACACATGAGCCATAATGTAACAGATTAAGGTGTTTAAGGGTCTGTGCTGATATGGCACTGTAGTGTTACATTATATATATGCTCATCAGGCACTTTTCTTTAGTTACAGTAGTGAAACAACAGTTCTTGCCATAATTTTTCCTTTAACAAAGTTTTTATAATTTTATTATCAGTGTAGATCATATTTATACATTTATATGGTTCTCTAGCCTGATTAGAAAATAACAAAAACTTAACAAAACCTTTTCAGTGAGAGCATCCCATGCCTCTCTAAGAGTCTGTTGCTCATTGCTCAGTTTTGGGGTTCGTCTCATGGCCGTCAACAAAGGCATGACGGGCCGTCGCTGCTCATTAAAGGACACCAGAAAGGTTTGAAATACCTGAGGGAAGGAAAATCCTTTTTTTAGTGACTAGTTTATAACGTGAAGTCAGTTTATAACGTTAAAGGCTGTGCTAAAATGTTGATGTTTTATGATTTTATTGCAATATGATGATGTCAGCCTATTATGGTGTCATTGTGACATTGTAGGACATTGTAATGAAAAAATAAAAAGTGTGTTTTACAGCTCTCTCCATGCCCTTTCATCTGATATATTAATCAATATGGTTTCTTGAAATTTTCTTTCAATGTCAACTTTGATCTTGGGCACTAACAATGAAGGTTAAAGTCAAATGCTTAGCAAACCTAAGTACTCAGGTCCCCCCAGGTCTAGTATATTGTTTTGAAGTTTGAAGACGATCCACAAAAAATTGTGGGTAATATAAAGCTTTTACCCGATTTTCACCAAAAGGAAATTGGCTAGAGCTGTTATTGGTATCAACCATCACACAAAATTTGAAAATGATACCTTGAAAACTGCGAACGCTAGCCTGCTAACAAACAGATAAACAAATGAAACCCTTCAGGGGGAGAAGTAAAGAGAGAGAAAATAATTACAACTGCTTAGCATTGTTGTGCAAAACAGGATCAGGTTGCTGGGAGGAAGCATTAAAAATGTTTTATTAACCAAATTCAATTTTGAAAAATATCTGTGTTATACAGTGTGGCGGGGTGTGTTCCCTGGCGCGGCTGCAAGGGAGGAGTGAGGCAGTGAGCTCACGGGCCGGAGCTGCGCAGGTGCCAGGTGTCAGGGATCATCAGTGGCTGATGGCTTGTGTTTGTTTTTCTCTCGCTGAACAGTGAAAAGGAGGAGAGCGGAGTGGGACAGAAGGAGGAGCACAGGAGAGAAGCGTGACAGACGCCAGCTGAGCTGACGTCTGGGAGCGCAGTGAATAGTGACAAATAAAGGCATTTTGAAACTGCAACAAGTTTGTGTGTGTGCAAGTGTGTGGGAGTCCTGCGACGCATGAGCATGTCGGACCCCCACAGGACCGCACCTGCACAGCCGGTGGAATATCTGGCGAGGATGCTGGCTGACATGACCGCCTTGAACCAGGCCCAGGCGGTGGAGCAGCGGGCCCACCTGGAACGGCTGGGGGCACACCTGGACCAGCAGACCCAGGTGCTGGAGCGGCTGGGCGGCGCAGTGGCAGCACCAGCCCCGCGTCCACTGACGGTGGCTCGCCAGCGGATGGGGGACAGCGACGACCCCCAGG
>VVHJ01054902.1:1925-23671 GCA_015107715.1 Tylochromis polylepis
GGAATTCTCCACTGAAACCGCTGTGTGCACCAAACAGTGGCTCACACACTCGAAATGGTAACAATGGCTTGGCTGGACAAAACGGCCTGCTATTGTCTGAATGTTTGGCCTGTCTCAGAAAGAAAGACCAAGGATGATATTTGTTGGTAAAGGAAAAAAAAATAATCTTTTCAGCAGCTGTCTTGTCCATTTGTTGGGGTCAGACCTCTAGCTTTTATATTCAGCCTTCCCTTCAACCTCATGTCTTTCCACTAACAAGTCTAACACTGTGTGGATTTTGGAATTCGCTACCGATGAGAACTAGCATGTAGCGCACGTTTACGCCATGCCCATGCCCAATATGCTGACAGAGACGTCGAACAACTCTGTTACTGCCCTGCAAAGGGATTGAGCAGACGTCAAAGCAGCCAACAAGCAACAACACACAATTATTTCCACACTTCACCCAGTCAGCCACTGCTACGCTGAGACTGTGGCTTGCATGTGCAAGCAGATCACTCCAGAGAAACTGCACCATAAGCATTTCAAAGCTATCGTTTTAATGCTTAGACGTGATACACAAGGCCTACTGCAGGCTGGACAGCAATTTATTGAGTAGTTATGATGTTTGGCTGCCAAGTTTTAACTTTGAGACAGAAAAGGAGCGCATGGGTGGATCCACAGACAAATCATAACTGCTGTCTCACAGTCCATACATTCATTTTATTGCTTCCTTTGGGCTTTGAAAAAATATCACAGGGAATCAAATCAGTTCTTCCTTCCATCCACCAAATTTCTTGTCCAATTCAGGGTTAGCTGTCATTGGGCGAAAAGCAGGGTACACCCTAGACAAGGCCACCAGTCTACAGCAGGGCTTCAAATAGTTCTTTTTACCTACAATCAGTTCTTCAGCATAATAATAAATGGTCTACAACCGAGGTCTACATAGATTCTTTTTAAAAGTTAAAGAACAATGGGCCAGGTAAGAGTTCAGTGAACACTAGACTTTTGCATTTTGCTCTTCTGTGCTAAAGTTTCATTTTGTATGTGGCATACTGTGGAATCTGTAGACCGGCCAGTCAAAGACTTTGGCTAACAAAAACGAAAATGAAAGGTGCTGAAAGCAATTACAGACATCACTGAGATGGGTAATTAGGATAATAGTTAATGGGGTATCTATGCCCCAGCTGTTAGTTATAAACAGTGTTGGGCAAGCTACTTTGAAAAAGTAATTAGTTATAGTTACTTCTTCAAAAAAGTAATTGAGTTAGTAACTGAGTTACTTTTCTTAGTAATTAGTTACTTTTATAATATTGTAACTATTGCGTTACTTTAAAAAATGTTTAACCCTCTGGGGTCCAGAGGGTTAACTAATTTTGATTTGACCTCTACATTTCACCTTTAAAAACTGTTTACCTCGCCTTGTTTGGTATCATTCTTTTCAGCACAACCTCATGTCTGAATTTACAGCTGTTTTCATTTTGACAAACTGTATTAACACAATTGATCTGAAATCAGACAAAAAACATAAAATCCGAGTAGAAAAAAGTTATTTCTTTTTTTACTGTAACAACCACAAACATGTTTAACGAATCATTTTCATAACTTGAAATGCAAATATAAATTGTAAATTTTTAAAAACCTATTCTCAAGTTTTGCAAACAACAAAGTTAAATGCAGCTATTTACCTAAAAATGCAGCCAAGGCGTTTTCTTTTTTTTAAAATAACCATTTCAAACTATTTACAGAACAATCAGGTGTTCTGCATCAAATAAAATGCCACACAAATTATTTGTGTCACTCCAAAAAATCATTTCTGTCCACTATAAGACAGAGGAGCACATCACAGCCTGATACCTGCAGGTCTGACAGCAGGAGGTGTATCACTCCGCCTGTTTCCCACCTGGAGACAGCGTTTACACTGCAGTCCGCCTTTGGTGGCTTTTTGGCAGCAACTGTGACATACAGCAGTCGCCTCATTGTTCTGACACACACAACAAAACAAAATAACGACTACACAACACACTAACGCCACACTCCAAACACGCTACACGTCACAAATCTCAAAACTCGCTCTCTCTCGCCGCCGTCACGCCTAAAACTTCACCCTTGTCTTGGGTTGACATAGCATCTTGTTGCAAAGTCCTCTTAAATTGGTCATGTGATTGGTTTACCACGACTACTTTATTCTTTCTCAGCCAATCAGCAGCACATGTGCGATTGTTCCGCCTCCCTAGCGCCCGGTAAGCTAAAGGCAGCTTCAACCGTCTGAGTGTTGAAAAATAGTAACGCGTCTGCACCGCATTTTCTTCTTAGTAACGGTAACGGCGTTGTAACGATAGAAATAGTAATTAGTTAGATTAGTAGTTACTGAAAAAAGTAACGACATTACTAACGCCTTTACTTTTAACGCCGTTATTCCCATCACTGGTTATAAATTGCGTTTTACATGTTAAATGTTAAAGTTCCCTTTTATGCATGCAAGGCTGGACAGTGCTGGGTACAATTATGCAGATTAAATACTGGTTTTCAGTATTCATTCTCAGGTTTTCTACATGAATAAATCCTTTGTTGCAAATGCCTTCGCATGACATGAAAGATTAATGATTTTTTTTTTTTTACTCACCAGTTGCAAAGGTTCTTACTTGAGAGTCGGGAAATATGGAAATCAGAAAATAGTGTTATGAATTTGAGCTGATTGAAATTATGAACTTTAAAACTGACTTTGTAAATGGCTTTTTTTAAAAAAAACAAATCTGTGGTCAGCAATTCCAAATCATTACAATTTATAACAGACCATGTTAGATCAATCAAATGCTGGATTTTTACACATTTTCAAGCAGTATGCATTGAGTTTAGCAAGTACCTGTATATACCAGACACCCTTTGTTAGGTATATTAAACAGCCTGTTAATACAAATATCTGATCAGCCAGTCACATGGCAGCAACTCAGTGCATTTAGGCATTTAGGCATGGTCCCGGATGACTGCTGCAGTTCTGGTACAGACTGGCACATTTATTTCTAAGGTTTGCAGAGAATGGCCTGAAAAAGAGAAAATATCCAGCGAGCAGCAGTTGTCTGGGAGAAAATGTCTTGTTGATGCCAGAGGTCAGAGGAGAATTGCCAGACTGCTTCAAGCTGACAGGGAGGCAACAGTAACCCAAATAACGGCACGAAAGCATGGGTTCATCCTGCCTTGTATCAACGGTTCAGGCTGCTGCTGCTGGTGTGGGGAATTTTTTTGGCACGCTTTGGGCCCCACAGTATCAAGTGAGCATCATTTAAACGCCACAGCCTACCCGAGTATTGTTGCTGACCACTCAGAGATGGTTGCTTCCAGCAGGATAATGTGCCATGTCACAAAGCTCAGATCATCTCAAACTGGTTTTTTGAACACGAAAAAGATTTCACTGTAATGGCCTCCACGATCACCAGATCTCAAACCAGTACCTTCGGGATGTGGTGGACCGAGAGATTCACATCACTGGTTGTGTAGTGGACAAAGCTGCAGCAACTGTATTATCCAGAGGAATGTTTCCATCACCTTGCTGAATCTGTACTATGAATAATTAAAGCAGTTAGTAAAGTTAACTTGTTACTAGCAAAGTATACCCAAAAAAGGAAAAAAAAAAGTGTTTGCTGAGTGTAGTTTGTAATGTGCACGGTGGCTTCTTATTTAACCGCTTCCCAAACCAAATAGCCACTTCTATATGCTATTGAAAACTGCACACACTGGCTGGCTTATAATAATGCTTTAATAATGACCTAGTTTTTCTCCGGGCAAAGCTGCATTCCACACATCCTATATTATTTTATCAGGCTACAGAGTAAAGGGAAAAACAAATCTGATGTCAGGCATTTTCCCTGATGTGTGGAAGCTGTTCTGTTCAGCTTCTGCTCTGTATTAGATTTGGATAAAGTAACAAAGCCACCCCAGCCAAACACATTGGTTCACCCTTATCCGGAAAACATTCTCTCTCCACGATGAAGCATAAATCAAAGCTTTGCATCTTGCTTGTCTATGTACGATAGGAAGCAACAACAACAACAAAAAAAAATGTCTCATTTTGTATAGTGCTATAGCTGCACAACTGCATTAAAAGAACAACGCTGCAGCTGTAGCCTTTCAGTCTTAGTATGTTACCACATACGTAGCCATCGGGTGAATCAGTGTTATCATAATCAGTTAGGAATCTGATGATGAATTAATTATTTCGGAAAGTAGATTTGGAGGTGGGGATGTAGACATGAGAAGATTATTTTTTTTCTTTTTCTACCCATGAAATCAAAGACCAATTTTAAATAAATAAATGAAAGCAGCTGATCTGCCAGTAAGATCTTTCAGAGAATTCCTACTAATCTCTAAAGTGTGTCTTACAAGGAAGATTGAGTGCAGCTACTGCTCCTGCCTGCTGTGGTGGTGTCACATGACACTGTTGCACTGCTAAGAGGTGAAGGGGCAAGTGACGAAGGTATAGAGTATATTTCATGCATTTACTAGGGGAGAGTTGGGAGTCTGTGAGCGTATTTTCATGTTCACTGGTCACGAAAAGCCCTAAAAAGACAGATATAAATGAAGAGTTGAGTAGAAGCTAATTTTGCCAAGCGAGAACAGAGCAAATAGAGGAGAAAGATGCTGCAGGCTTAACATTTCATGGGATTACTGTGTTTTTGGTGACATGGATGAAGAAAAGATGCACTTCGGTTTTAAGCTGTCAGATATCACTTATTTATGGCATCTTATATAGAGTCCACTGGAGGAAATAAGAATTGTATATTGTGCTGATATAGCGCACATACTGTCATTACTACACTGCTGTTGTAGAAGTATGCAGCTTATTCCTCACCATCTTAAATTATCCATTCAATAGCTCAATCTACAGCTCAGCATAGCATTTGCTTAATTTGTACTTTAGAGTTCCTTCTCATATCTATAAGTGTCTATACATTCATGCATAATAAATGCAGAAGGCTTTATTTGTTAAAGTAGATACCGGGTTAGCTGTCGAGGAAGCTCCACATGCCTCAAGGGTCTCTGACCAATTTAATTGTTGAGTGTGTGTGTGTGTGTGATTGAGAGATGGGAATAAATATGGCCTATTTTCTTTGTGGCATCATTAAAAAAACATTAAAAAAACATTAAACCTGGGAGCCACTATGATTTGAATCTCCACCAGAGACGGGAAAACCAATCAGATTACTGTAGCCAAAACAAGAAGCCAGATTTTTTTCCCCACATTTTATCCCTGCTCCTGCACTTTTACAATGAGAAAAGGGAATCAATGCTTCAAACTATATTAACCCACTTATTTACCTGCTGTCGAGGTTAACAAGCTTAGCTCCACACTTATGACGTGATGTGAACTAACAGTATGCTGAATATATTGAAGAGTTTGGGGAATAAGACGCATCAGTTTCCCATCTGGAACTGACTGCTGACAGGTTCAGATTATGAACATCACCCGTGAGCAGTGAGATAGCCTGACATAGCAAACAGTGTAGTAGCTGCTTGTCCGCAAAACTGTTGTGTTTTGGGTGTTATGACAAGATGAGTTCACAACACTTCAAATTACCAGAACTGGGTTTTTTTTCCCCTCCTTTTTGAACTAGCAAATAAAAAAATTCTACTCACACCCTGCAACGATTGATGAGGGGACTGAAGGGTATCGTCAGGAAGACACTTGGATGAGATGAAATCTAATGCTGAAATAAAGCAGCACAAAGGATTAGATGTGGGTAGGTACTGTGCGATTGCAGGAACAAAAGGATTAGCCAAAGAGAGGGATGTGGGTCACAGCCGGCAGACAGTGAAACTAGCCAGTCAACTGGCCCTGAGGCCTTCCCATAATCCACCATGGATAGCCAGGATGGTGCAGGCCATGTACCAGCAGGAGCAAAGGAGAGGGAGGGTGAGTGGAGAGGTGTCATTTGAGTCAGGGCTACAGTAAGCTTTATATGCTTAAGTCAGGCCTGTGTCGCCTTTACAGGCAAAAAGTATTTGTTTTCGCACCTTTTAAAATTATTTACATGGCACAACTCCCCTCAGCTTTTCATTGAATATTTCTGAAGGGTTGTCAAGTTCCTGGGTCGTGCACTTTGACCTGCATTCCAGAGGATGCAGGTCAAAGTGTCTCTTCAAGTCACTGAAGAGAATTATGCCACATTGAGCAATTTGTTAACCCTGTAGCAGTAAACAAACCTTATTATGACAAAAATAGGTGCATTAATGAAATGCATTAAATTAAATATATCCAGCGTCATAATAAAAGCTTGCCACTTCTAGGGACAAAGCGGAAACAAAGGTGGGTACAGCCTGTGTGTTTAGCTTCTGTTGCTATCAGAGGATAAATGGGGGTTAGATGATATCATGATGCAATAATTGCTGTGACATGACCTCTTCACAACCCTCAAAAGTCACAGCTTTTCTTCAAACACAGGAAGTAAGATGGGCTACAGATCTGATAGGGTGCCAGAGCTGAAAGCGGCCACAGAAACAACGTCCTCTTTATCTGATGGGATCAGTGTGAGTGCAGGAAACTCTGTGACCTACATCTCCTTCAGACAGACATCTGTTACCTTCCAGTTCCTCCCTGTGCCAAAGTGGAAAGCACCTATTACTTTGATAAACCACTTTTGCACAGTCTTTGCAGCTACTGTAACTATGAATGTTCAGTTGGAATATTACTTCCTGTAGTCTGGAGAAATGTGTATTGGGGGGATTTTTGGTGAAGAATTTATTCAAATGTTAACATCTGCTGCGTAGGGATAGTTACAAAGATTCATGGTGGCATGTGGCACAGTCAGGAGAATGGGACAGAAGGAGAAGAGATGATTATTATTACTGTATCATCTGAATAGATTGGTGTGTTCAGTCTTGTGCTCTAAACCCTAGAGGTCAGAGTATAAGAAAGAGGATTACAAACCAGGAGCCAAGTAGATTAAACAGCGGCTGACTCTAGAGTACCTTGTCTAAACTCATTCCTTCATCCTAACTCAGGATCAACATGCACAGTGATTACAAAACGGTTACACTGATTACTGCAGGTCATATTCTGAAGAAGTTACATTGTGTAAGGAGTAAGGAGTTCATCTGTGTGTGCTTGGAGCTGCATCTGTGACTGTGCTCACTCTGGAGCAATCAACCAGCCATAATCAAAAGGAACTAGTAGCTCAAAGAGAACAATCAACCAATGCACGTCTGCCGCGTCGCCATGGCCTGATTGTGCCCCAGTGATCGTGCAATCAGTGGCTATAAATAGCCACTGGTCATCACTGGAGTATCTAAAAATATCTATAAGCATCATCAAAAAAGTGGACTGATGTCTAAAAAAATACATTTTTCCGTTAAAGAGATGCCATACGAATAAGAGTGTGGGACTTTGCTAGGTATAGACGGGCTGTTTTTAACCCTCTTTTAAAACGAGCCTAGCACTGACCCTTCCATCCTTCAAAAATTTAGACTTTAATTCCAAAAGTTTAGAGAAAGTAGTTTCCAACCAGCTTACAGAAGAACCGCACGTAACATTTTAGATAAGTTTCAGTCTGGTGATTGTCACCGTACTCAAAAAGCACTTCTTTGTTCAATACAGTTTTTTAAAAAAAAAATATAAAGCATGTTTTAATAGAGAGAGAGAGCTAAATATTCGGCTCGTACAGTTGGATCTTTCTGTTGCTGTTGACACAGCTGATCATTATAACCTGACTGACACTTGAAACGTGGGTTGGCATCTCTGGGTCAGCTCTGGATTGGTTCTCTTTCTATCGCTCTCATGGGAGCTTGTCAGTCACTGCTGCTAATTTCATGTCCTCTTCCACCACTTCATCTTGTGCTGTGGTCCATGGTTCGGTCCTGGGATTTTGTCTGCTTTGTGTATGCTTCCACTTGGACTTCCACTTCAGTGACTGAAGACGTCTCTTAGTGTTGCTGTGCAGATGATATCCAGCTGTACAAGCCAAATTTGTCCCCATGGTAATTGAGAATATTGGACCCATTTCATCTTCAGTCCTCCCAACTGTGAGAAATGTAGGTGTTACTTTTCATCAGCCACTCAGTTTTGATAAACACGTTGGTTGTCTTGCACAAACTTATTTTTATCATCTGAGGAATATTTCCTACCTTAACCCTTTAAAGTCAAGTGTATCATATTTGATACATGAGTTTTTGGCAGTTTTGAGACTTCAGTGTGAAGAAATCAATTGCACAATACATTTCTAAGCAATAACTTACAAAAAAATGCCAGATGTAGCAAACATGATACAAATTCAGATTAACATCTGCAAATAAATATTAAATTTATTTTCTTTCTAAACTTTGTCAGAAGGTTCAATAAAGACTCAATTTAAAAAAAAAGATAATTTTCTGACAATTATTATTATATCATGGGTCAGGCTTTAAATAGTTAAATAGAAATGATACATGTTTTTGTTTAATCAGCTACTCGATTATTGCGATTCGTTATTCCTTTGCATGAGCAAATTATCCCCGGATCACTTACAAATGATTCAGAATGCTGCTGTGAGGCTTCTCAAAGGACCTCTAAAATTGGTCCCATGTGACACCAATTACACTGGCTGCCTATAAAACTTAGGGCTCAATTTAAGATTTTGGTGATCACTTTCAAAGCTCTTCACAGTCAGATGTGAAGAGTCCTGTGTTAGTGAACTTCTACATCCATATGTAACTACTAGATCTTTGAGCTCAAACTGATCAGTGCTTGTAGGTGGTACCTTGGACCAGGTTAAGGACAAAAGGTGGTTGTGGCTCACAGACTGTGGAAATTCCTTTTGCAGTCTGGACTTAAGGTTTGTGGATGCTACTGAAACCTTTAAAATCAAGCCCAAGATCCACCTGTGCAGGCTTGATTTTATTCAGTTTATCCACTTATACCCTGTAAGTATACAATATCTTAATTTATTTTGCACTTTTCAAGAATAAAATTAACTTTTCTTACTTTAACACAGTATTTTTTGGGGGGCTGGGGGGTGGAATTTGACTTTTTAAAAAAATGTATTTATTTTTGCGTTTTCTATTTGGATATTGTTTTGACCGTTTTACACTTTGGTTTATCCGAGTGGGCGTGTGTGGAAAAATTACCAGGTAGGGTCATGTTTGCAAACCTCTCCCTGCTCACTTGAAAAAGTAATTCCATTAATGAATAACTACCACATCCCATTTTAGCTTGTGCACTTAATTGCGCTCTGACTTGCGTGCTTGCGTGCATGTCAGAGGGCATGGGGAAGTTGATGCATCTGAAATAGGAGGTTGGAGTTGTCCTCTTGGAGGACACAGGAGTCACGCTTAGAAAAATATTTACAGTTTTGAATTAAGCACAGAAGTGATTCAGAGCACTCTAGATGATGGGATATCCTATCCTTCAACTTTGCAATTGAACAGGCTCTGATGAAATGGCACAGAAATGATAGAGAGCATGTATAAACAAAGGAGAACTATATGCCCCGAGGCTGATAACAAGGTTAATAATAAGATAAGACACCAAAAATTCCAGTTGAACAATCTCTTTATATTCATCTAAGGCTGGTCTCCCCTTAGGTTATTCATCTAGTGTTACTGTAGTTATCCAGAATCTCTATAAATGACAAACTGTGGCTTTGCCAGGAATGAAATATCATCCAGTATGTAAAGCGGTGGCTCCCTCCATTTTTTTTTTCCTTTTTGCATTTCTCACTTCAGAAGCTGTAAAAAATTCACGCCACACAACCCACAGTTCTTTCTTTTATTTTAATCAGTCATTAACATTTAAAAAAAAAAAGGATCCAAATTGAATTTTAGTGACATAAAGGTCAGCACAACAGCACTTTGTTTATTTTCCAGCAAAATTCAAATAAATACAACTGAAATCACCTCCATATTCCTCCAACCTGCAGTTGCTTCAAGCCCCACCAGTGGTGCCCACCCCACGCTGAGAGCCACTGACGGATGCACCCATTGTATTAGACAGTCTACTCATGCAAAAGCAAAGAAGCCATGCATTTCTAATGGAGTCTTGTTGCAAATTTGTTCTAGCATAACTTGCCAGGAAATGAAAGGGTTAAGATATTTAGAAGGGTTATTGTGTATATGGAAAGCAAGTCTGAGCCATGGTAAACACTTCAACACACTCAAGTGACTTCTTATCTAAGCATGGCAAGTGTGAGGGTTCATCTTATTAGACTTTCAGAAATAGACTGGAGTGAATCTCTCCACTCATATGGAGAGATTGGCAGTGCAGTCAGGGAAGTGATTTCAGCACTGCATAGAATTGAATTGCTGGAGGGAGGTTGGTTAAGCAAGGGGTTTAATTTGCTCCGTAGTATGTATTCTCATACTGATACGCCAAAATGTAATTGGAGTCGGTACAAGAGCCGGTCGTTTTCATTTGAGATTTGAGAGTGTTCATTTGAGATTTTTTCACGTGAATTGTATCATCTAAACAGTATGTTTTACCCTGTCTGGTGTGCACAGTGGATATCGTACAGTCATCTGATAGGGAAGGTAAATGAACTGCGATTCTGGAGATACAGTCTTATCTGGCACGATAATAAATGTGTAACATGCAACCACCACATGCAACATCGTGCATTGCACCTAAACCAAAGCCAGATACACATCCGTGGCTTCTGATGGGCTGAGGTCATGACATATGGAGATGAATGTCAGTAAACACTGGTGCGCACACTGAGTCGCAGCCACTTCCCACACACCTTTCCCAGTGTGATTCCTGTGTAATGATCTGGGGAGTCTGGACAGCCGTCTGCTTAGCCTCACCACACCGTAGGGTGCTGAGCTGACTGATAGGAAGAGAACAGGGGGACAAGACAGGAGGAGAAGGTTTCCTTTTTTCATCCTGGCAACTCTCTGCATCCTGTGCAGAGATGTGAGAAATTAACAAACACTGCCTCCCGCAGAGACTAAAAAAGGTACAAGTAAAAATCCTAATGAATGACGGCAGTTCACTGAACTCGCCAAGGAAATCAGCAGCTACCGCTAAGATAAGAAACCACAAAGAATTGTCTTACTGTGACTTATGTGTGTGATTTCATTCACGGCATCATTAAAAAAAAAAAAAATAAGGCTTGTTGTGATTGTAGTTTGAACCAATTACATGAATGATACAAATCCCATTATTCTAGCTGAAGAACAAAGAGGAAATTCCTTGAGTTTGCTGATGCAGAAACTCACCCCTCTGTTGTAACTCGCAGTCCCTCTATGAATATTTTATATCCATTGTTACAGTGAAACCAAAGACATTAAGGATAAAAAGGCATCAAGTTGATCTTTTTGTGGGGTCTGGACCCTCAAGACCATTCAGCAGGGTTAAAAAGTCTTTCTGGAACTTGCAGCTGAATTAGTCAACAGTAGCACATAACTGCTGTCTGAAGTAGGCCACTCCTGCTGAGCTGATGTATTTTTGTACTTTGCCCTCACATGTAGTCTACTGGTGAAGCTGCTGGTTAAACTGAAGGAGATTTTGTGGTGGAAGTGTTTTTATTTGGCACAGCCAGATAGTAAAAATATAACCACTGATAACTGTTTACACAGTGGAAGGAATCCTCAGAGGGGTGGAGACTTCTGCCCTTTCTAACACGACCCAGTGGTGCATAAAGACAGAAACAGGACAGTATCATACTGCGAGACCCTTTCCCGGATATCATGATTTTTCTTCTCCATTCATAAGAACACAGAGAAGGATGAGGTCAGGGTTTAGAGTAAGAAGCTTATTGGGAATAGGAGCCATTGTCTCAGGAGAAAAAGAAAAAAAGTGAGAGAGAAAGTTAAAGAAGAAGAACAGTGGAGGTGGGGTTTCAGATAAAAAGCACAAACCCTGGAGGGCTCTGTAATCCAAAAATGAGAGAGTTGTGACTCTGAGACGCTCAATCTGACAAGATGCATTAAAGCAATGGAAGAAAGGGAAGAGGCAAAGCCTGATAAGAGGGCTGCTTCCAGGAAAAAAAAAGACAGAGATGGGATGATGAGCTGGAGATGCGACAAAGGAGACAGTGCTGGAAACCAGCCAACAACAGATCCATGAAACAATGGCATCATCCTGGGCAAAGCACACAATCACCAGGATTAGACTTGTGTGATACACTTTTATTCAGTCTATCTCTGTGCTATGAACCTTAAAGGAACATGTTGGGTTGCTTCATTACAGCATGTCTGTAAATAGTGGGTTCACAACACAGACTGTGTATAAGGAAAATGCACTCCATTGATTACTCTGGTGTTGCTAATGCAAAAGCTTCTTTAACATAAAAAAGTATAACACATAAGCAATGTTATGTAAAATAGACAAACAACAAAACAATAACCTTATTCTCAGCTTCATACTGATACAAGTTGGATGAGTGCCACAAGGAATAATACTTTGATTCCATATCAACAGGAAATTCTAACCGACTTCCAGGAAATTGCTGCTTATTAACAGGAAATCCTACCATTCCAATTGACAATGCATGGTGATATTTTTATAGTACTGGGTGATTAGTGAGCTAACATTTGCCAATTTGTACCAGAAAGTACTGCAAGCATCCGCCTCATCCTTTGTTTGGAAACGTTTGAAGACTCCACGAGAAGCCAAAGGTTAAATTCTCTAAATAGAAGCAAGAAACAAGTATTTGAACATTTCTACTTTCCTCTTGTAGTCTGCTTGTAATCTGAATACTACTGACCAATAATGCTTAAGCAGGCTTTGGCTGCATGGATGTAAAAGGTCTAGATAGAGGGCTTTTTAAAATCATCTGTATTTGTAAAATATTGACGATTAACCCAGAAAAGCCAAGTGAATAAATGAACCATAACTTCCATTTTCAGTGTTCATAGTTTGCCAAGTCTTGTAAACTGCTCCTGAAAGGAGCCTAGATAATTAAAGCTTTACATGTGTGTCTAGATGGATACAGTATCATTTGACATAGTTAACTAACTAAACTGGTAGATGATTTCTTTGTTGTAACAATGTTTCTTGGCAATAAATCTTATACTGTTAGAAAGCCTGTTTACTTCCCCTTACATGGTGCCATATTTGTAAGGTAAATGCATATGGGAGTTGAGCAGCAGAGTTGAGTATATGGGTTGCACCCATGAAAAACTTACCAGACACCTGATTGGCAGCACCTGAGGTACCAGAGGCAAGAGTACAAGAGTCAGGAGCAGAATAATCTGTTTGGCATTGGCATTGAAGATTTGGCAAGTTTTTCATGAGTGCAACCCACATGCTCAACTTTCCAGTGCTATGAGATTTATTACCAAGAAGCATTATAACAGCTTAGAAATAATCAACCAATTCTCAAACTTTTTGTGCTAAAATTTATATTCTTCCCGTAGCTTTACATTTAGCTTTATATTAAGCCTTTGCCAGTTTATTTTTTCTCAAATGAAGGGCATCAGATTGATAGTCACATTAGTATGCTTTATTTCCAAAAGGTCAAACTTTTTCTTTAAGGATGCATCAATGTCAAATCATTTCTCATATTTGTATGTCCTTGAGTAACATAAAACCTTCATTGAAGGCTTCACTTTAAGTCGCTAATTTATATTTATAGAATTTCTCCTTGGAAGACAAGCCAACTAGAGGCACTGAAAATTTCAGACCGGCACTCACATACTAATTGAGAAAAAGGCTCGCATTGAATTTCTCTCATAGAATCTTTTCACAGCAATACATACGACCTGAGCTGCTTCTAGCTTTCCTGCCTTTAATCAGCAAATTCAACCTGTGCTAATGTATTGAATCACATGGAGGCTTAAATAAAAAATTCTGTACATGTAAAACATTATGTTGTCTTAATTTAATTTTCCAGAGTGGTAAATATGCCATTTTTTTCCAATTCAAAGCTCAGCTTCTGCCTTAGTGCTTAAATTATGTTCCTTTTTGTCGAAATTTCTACCTGCAAAAACTTACATGAATAGCTTCACAGCTGTGATGTAATTATTGTGTCATTTCAATTAGTGGGAGGCTTTTGTGTCTCCCAAAGGGGTGCTTGATCACAGCTGAGCAGAATATCACCCGGAAGAAAAAAAAAATAAAAAGTTTACTTTGGTTTGATGTTAATTTTGAACAAAACACAGACCGCAGGACGTCGACAAACCAAACCTACGCAGAAGTTTGCAGGAAAGGAAAACAAGCACGCTGAGGTTGAGGGTCAGGCTAGAAAAGCAGAATCATTCTGTCACAGCGTTTTATTTACTCTGCCCACATGGTTAGAGTTGTTGATGTTTTAAGTGGGAGCAGAAGGATTTTCATTCCTTGTGAAAAGATGACAGTAGACGCTCATTGCCCAAAGAGCAGTGTCTGTTTATTCCAGATAAATCTTGCCCACCCTGCAGCATCATTTTATATTAATTTGAAGTGGTAGATTTTTATTTAAAAGAAAGAAGAAAAAAAACAGTTTAGAGAGAATGTTCAAATTAAATGCTGAATATTTAATGTCATTCTTATGTTGGGCTTTCCAATTTATTATGCAATTATTTGATATGAAGCCTTTTCTTTTGAAATACAGTCATTTCATTTTGATATGGCGTAGCCGTCAAATACAGCGGTTGAAGCAAGGTCTTTTCTTGGATTCCAAATTATATTACACTGACAATTACAAATTATATCTGCCAGGAAGTCTTTACAGATGGATGGAGGGCCACTAGACTTTAAACGCTAGGTAAATTAAATTTCATAGCCTGTACAAACAGCATTTTCAAAAAAAAAAAAAAAAATAGCATATTAACATTTTTACAATGTTTGAAAATTAGACAGCTGATATGAGAACATTTGTGGAAAAATGAAGCCCGGCAACTTTGCTGTTTTACATCAAGAAAAAAAAAGTTACAAACTGCTTGGATGACTGCGCTTACTGAACATACACATCGTCAGTGTAATCCTTTCCCCAGAACAATGCTGTTGATGCAGATCTGGCTGTTGGTGACATGCAGAGAATGTTTTGTATTCATTCCTGCGTGAATTGGTGTCAAAAAGCCTTGGAGGCTCCTTAATCCGTCTACATCAAAATAGGACACGTTTCCCATAAATTACAATGGTGTACTTGCATAATTATTGTGGCCCCATGTTACATAAACAACTGCACGATGTGTGAGTGATTATGTATAAGGTTTGACTTAAAGGTGGATTTTGAAGGGTGCTGTAGGAGTCTGTCTGATAACCATGTACTTACTGGACTTATACTGGGGATGGCTATAATCACTTTTTTCATATTTACATTGTCTCACAGCCACTTAGGTGCTGCTAGTAGTGATGAACCTGTTAAGAACAGTCATTGGATTTCTGTGCAGAGCAGCTCAGTGCATTTGAAATATGATTTTATGTATGACAAATTTAAATGAAGAAGATGCTGTTACATAAGCAGATATGTAACAGCCTACAGCAAACCGGCTCATGGGCCACAACCTAAATTGGAGACTAAGTTGGACGAGTGATTAAAAAATGTAATGGGAACCACAGTTTATGAATTTCTTAATTTTTATCTGAGATAAAAGATCAAGTGAACAATGAGCTGATTTTTGTAGAAACTAGAATCTGAAGTCTATTTGCAACCAAAGGCGTCGCCCCCTGCTGGCAAATAGAAATATAAGAAATTTAAGACTTCAAGGTCTTCAATTTCAGATCTAAAATCCACAACTGTCCTTTAAGCATTGATTATACTTACCAAGTCCTTCAGTGTGCTTTGGTCTGCTTGCTTCTGAGTGACATAAATTTGGTCGTCAGAGAGCGATTGCAGATGTTTGTATGCCTACCTGTTTTTTTTGGTCCTTTTTTTTGACTATATGGACTAATCCATGGAGAACTTAAGTTATTATGCACCAAATATGCCTGTGCCCCGGGTGGTAGAGTTTAAAGAAGTATAACAGGAGTTATTAATATAACTGGACTGCTTCTACTTTTCGCTGTCCAGCTATCCAGCTGCCCATGTCCGTGTCTGAAACGGAGTATAAAAATATAAAAACTAACTATAAACTGATTCACACTCGAGCCTGGATTATTACGCGGGTGTTATAGTTTCTGCATCCATCCACAGAGACTTGTAATATATTGCTATGCGTGCACACTTTAGGATGACTTCAAAGGAGTATAACAGGAATGACTACTGGCCGTGGTGTCCCCATCTGTCTGTGTCTGTGTTCACAACAGAGTATAATTGCCCCTTTAAGAAGAGTGTGAGCACAGGCCAGGGATTAGAGGGGACATTTGATCATGGTACAAGGCACCATGCCCAGTGTATATGCCCTTATTTACAGTCTATGATCTCATGCCAATCCAAGATTGCCGTTATCCACAACCTTTAACTGTTAGGGACAGCAAAAGGGTATAAAATGTTTTACATAAATAATACATTTAAATTTAGCAAATATCTTATTTTAAAAACCTTCCCATATATCATCAGTGCTGCATTGTTTATTTTATGCCTAAGTTACTTACCATAGCTTCAATGAATAGACCAACATTTTGAGATATAAGCCCACTATATTTGCTTCGAGTTACATAAGAAAATATAACCCTCTCTCACATCTGTATGAGCCTTGAGCTCTGGCTCTGAATTAAACTCACTAACTGACACATTAGTCATCCGCACACAAGTAAATGCAAAAGAAATCATTCTGGTTTTATGAGGAGTTATTTGCTTTAACTAGTTCTTGGTGAATGGCGGTGAAGCAGGGACCTTCAGAGGTTTTATGATACTTAAGGTTGCCAGGCAACCAGCAATGACTCTTAATCTTTTATTAAGTAGCCAAAAAAATTCCACGCCATGTGATAACTCAATTGCAATATGTAGGTTTTAAAGCAAAGACCTTGTCTTCCTTTTGCGTATCTCTTCAGAGGACACATTTGTGTTGTATTATGTTTAACTGCCAAGTGTCGCCGAGAGTCTGTGGACATAAATCATGTATACAACATCTCTTCGTCACTGTATTTGTGTACATGCCCTTTATCCACTTTCAAGGAGTTTGCAGTAGCACACTGTCAATGTCAGGGCACAGCTGGAGCATTTTAAGTCCACTGCAGATATTCATTTGATGAGCATTAATGCTACACTACCATTACTCAGGAAAACATCCTCCTTCAGATGTGTCAGGCTGGAGGGATTGATCTGTTTTTTCTCTGATATGTCCCTCTTACCTTGCGGCGGCTGGTATTATATGCTCCTGTCGTTCTCAAATTACTAATTTATGCTGTGTTTATGCATATTACCAAGCAATGTCAATCCCCAGGCTTCCCAGGGAACCTGATAGGTGTCCCTCTCTGAACAGCTTTATGAAAATCAGCCACCTCATAACCAATGCAGAAAAGCATGACAGATTTTTGTATAATTACTTGTCTACAAGGAGAAATCCAGAAAATGCTGGCATGCATCATTAGCTGTAGATACACGGATCCGGTCTCAGATTGATAATTTACAATAATAATGATCATCAAGGTTTGCTTTTTTTTTTTTTTAACTGATTAATTTTTTTAGCATCTTTATACTTCCAGGAAAAACAGCATATTGTTAAGATGATGGTTGTTTGGATGGTGCTCAAGATGGACTGTTTTTAACAGCTGCAGTCTTCACTACAGTTAAAGCAAAATAGAAAACTTAAACCTTTTGTTGGTTTTATTTTATCAAGCATATTCATCTTGCTAGTTTGCTGGCGAAAGGTTATAGATATTTTGATGATTTTCACTGGTACCACTGAGTGAACCTCATGACACACTGTTGAATAGTGTGATAATGGATGCTGGTAGGTGCCACTTAGAAACAGATAGGACCTCACGCTGACGCGAAACACACATCTGCAGGCTGAGTCCATACATTATTTCTAGGCTGACAAACACAGAGACTTGCAGTTTTTTTCCTCTTTTTTCTGCAGTGTACTAAATTTCAAGCACTTTATTTATATCCATCAAGCTAATTAGTGTGCACAGATCCAAATACTGAGAGGTTCTTACAATGTTTGGACAATTATAAATACATAAAGCGCCATCTGCTCTACACTGCCAGGCTACCAGTGGCAGCTGAGATGGAGCAAAATACTGCCAACTACCTACTTAGATCTGGGTTATCATCATATGAATTTATAGGCTGTTGCAAAATACAGTGATTTATGGCAACTAATCCTTGAGAGTTACAGCCCCCAGACAGCTTAAATAAGTTCTTTCTTAATGATATACTTTCTGCACAAACACTTTAACAATAGCTGAATCCCCCCCAATGTTAACCTGTTTATTAAAGCATGGGCATGCATTGTAAGTACACAGTAGAGGTCTCTTTGTGATTAATAATCATTTCTCTTATAAATAATAAATGTACTTGCAGGAGCATCAAGAAGAGACATTGTAAAACACACAGGGAAAAGGCACCAGCATTTTAGTTAAAGCATTCATGCAAATGCTCCAGTTGCAGGGTACAGATAATATTGTATGCTGGATCTCATTTAGCTCTCAGTTTACAGAGCACGGTGTTATTCTATGTTGCTTTGCATATTCTGGCTCTTGGGTATGTGTCTCGTATTTCAATTTCTATCTTATTTACCAAATATATAATACATAGTGCTTCTTTTTTTCTTTTTTTTCTTTTTTTTTTAGCCCAGTGGTGCTACATTATTGAAGCATCATGTATTCATTTCAGTTGTAGTGGATTTAATCTACAAGTATTTATTTTCAGTGATGCTATTCTAGTCATGTTTTATTAGCATGCACTCACTGACCATTTTATTAGCTACACCTGTTCGGCTGTTTATTAATTCAAATATCTAATCATTGAGTCACATAGCAGCAACCCAGGTATTACCAGATATGGTGAAGATGACTTGCTGAAGTTCAAACTGAGCATCAAAATGGGGAAGAGAGGGAGGTGATTTAAGTGACTTTTAACATGGCATGGTTGGTGGTAGCAGACAGGCTGATCTGGGTATTTCAAAAAGCTACTGATCTAGTGGGATTTTCCCAAACAAACATCTCTAGCGCTGACAGAGAAAGGTCTGAAAAAGAGAAAATATCCAGCGAGCGGCAGGTCTCTGGGTGAAAATGTCTTGTTGATGCCAGAGGTCAGAAGAGACTGGCCAAACTGATGAGAAGCTACAAGTATCCACAAGAGCATCTATGAAAGCGCAATATATCGAACTTTGAAGCAGATGGGCCAAGCCCCAAAGCTTAAATCATCTCATATTGCTTCTTGAACATGACAGTAAATTCACTATACTTAAATGGTCACAATCACCACATCTCAATCCAGAAGGGCATTTTTGGGATGTGGTGAAACGAGAGCTTCACATCATGGATGTGCAGCTGACAAATCTGCAATGACTGAGTGATGCCCTTATGCTAATATGAACCTGACTGTTTACATCTATGCCACAAAATATTAAAGACGTTCTGAAGGCAAAAGGGAGACCAAAACCTGGTAATGCAAAGTATGTACCAGTTTTTAATTGGTACCGCTGATGTTTTATTTTAAACATGTACAAAATCATTCATCATTCATCATCATCATTTCTGATCTTCCTTAATTTAAATAATGCAACTTATGTGTTATTGATTGTAAAAAATATATATATATACAACATATAAATCAAGTGACTGCTGACTATAGCTTTCAGTAAGAAGGGTGCAGCAAAGAGCTCAGAGCACCTTCACAGCCACAAGCCAAACAGAGTTTCTGCGCCAACTTTAGTTGGCCTTGACAGTATGTTTTTCCTTGCAAAGGGATTTTTCTGCAAATCCTTGCTGTAGTTTGGTTACTTCATTTGTATCTGAATTACTGTTAAAAAGATACACCCTGTCCACTGGTACAGGTTGTAAAGATGCCTAGCGCCATTCACTTTCCAAGTGATCTGAACAGACCTTTTAAATCCTACAACTGATGTAAAAGTCTAGAAAGGTTCACAACACTTAACTACAATCTGATAGAGCCCTTCCAGCTTTCAAACAGGAAAACAACACCACAGAGGGAATGACGGTTGAGGAGGACTGGAATGGACATAATGGACTTATGAAAAGACCTTCAAACACTAAGTGCCTATTTTAATTTTCATTACATTGTGTGGGCTGCCATGTCATATAGCTATGACATGAAGAAAAAAATACAGATCTGTGTTTTTTCCTTTTCTCTTGGACAATCACCCTCAGGCCTGCATTTTCACTGTAGCATATTATTTTGATGAGCTAAGTGTGATGTGACGGCTGCTGTGGTTTTACCATCTTAGCCCTGTTTCACTGCAGACACCATGTTTTTCCTATTGTGCCAAGTAAAGATAAGACAAAAAAAGAAAAAAGTTAAATGTACCTGTTAACTTTATCTGTGGGAACATAAGCTACAAGGCCATCTGTGAAAAGCCTCACTATTTAGTAGGTTATACCGTGCAGTACTGTGCAACAGTTTTGAACCACCCCTTATGTCTTATTTATATTTCACAAGGATGTAATTTTTAAAAATCCAAAAAGAAAAATCTGGTTCAAATGATCATAAATATGTATGGTCAAAACTCACAGTTCCATCAAAACTCATGGAATTATGAATGCAGAAAAGTACCATCAGATTTGGATGAGATATTATAATTTAGGTTTATCAGGAAATTCAGTGCAAGATCTGTTTATGGTTTGCCTTTGCCATCACTAGATCTAAGTGCTTGTGACTTTGGAATTAATTAAACTCTGTTTAACATTTTATTGAAAAAGCAATAGCAGATGCATCACAAAACATATTCTAAAGTAATTTCCCCTCATCTAGCTTACTTGCCTGCTCACTAAAAGTTTTTGCAGGTTTTACAATGTTGACTGTGTTTTTTTTATTTTATTTTATTTTTTTAAACTATCTATTTCTCTGTGCTTGGTAGATCTAAATTATAGAGCTGGTTGTTTAAACTGGAGCCCAATAGTTTTTTTTGGAGTGAATCAAATACTGATTTTTAGAGAGTAGAAAATTCTCATATACCAATTTTCTTCACTCATTTCTACACACAAAACACACATACATACCCATACAATATGGCAGTGTCATAAAGCATATAAGGATCATTGTATGCTGACTTTTCAGCAATACGTTTCACAAACTATTTTGCAGCTCACTTTGAACACACCATTTCAGGGTCCCTGCAAGGAATGCATTAGTAGTCCTTTGGTGCTACAAAGTGTTTTTTCAGAGCTACGCCTTCACGTTGTAACAGTCTAATGTTATGTGGATAGCACTCTCAAAAATATGGAACAGCTGGTAATGTGGGTTACTCTTGTGTGTGTTTGTACTGTTTTTGGCTCTTTAGCTTATGCTCTTGCACATGTATAGACGACAGAAGTCATAAAATACTAAAAACTGCTTTGCAAGATCTTTTTTTTCACTTCCTCCTCTTTGTGGTGACCTGCGATCTCATTCTCTGTCCTGTTCAAGCCAACGTTTCAGCAAGCATTTTAACTAGCACCATCCATGTGAAGCAAAGCCATGTTGGCTTTGCGGGGGATGTTGGCACACATGTGTCTCAACAACCTTTGCGTTTTTTCTCTGCCCAGCCAAACAGCATAAATGATTCATGCTATATTGCAAACAATAAAGTTACACCTAAAATACACAGCTTCTTTGTTATGTTAAAAACAAACAAAAACATATAGGTACATAAATGGTAAATGGGCTAGTACTTTTATGACACTTTCTTAGTCTCGGTGAACATTCAAAGTGCTTTTTACTAGAAACCACATTCACCCATTCACCCATTCACACACACACACACACACACACACACACACACACACACACACACACACACACACACACACACACACAGAGAAATAGCAC
>VVHJ01054902.1:23691-41841 GCA_015107715.1 Tylochromis polylepis
CACATTCTTAGAGCTTTATTCAATGCCTATAAGTGCCTTCCAATTTTCACACAGTCACTCTGATGGAGGCATTAGGGGCAATTTGAGGTTCACTATTTACCTCCTGAGCCATAACCAGTGCATCAGTATCTCTACATCTGTAGGCCAACATTGAATGACTGATGATTGTCTAGCCAGTGTGTCAGTTAAAAAATTCGGGATATTTTGAGCATGATGATAGTTGAAAGAATAACAGAGCAGTATCCACACCAACTTACCCAGACTGCCTGTTACGTGCAATAAAGGCTTGAAAAAACCCACAAAACAATAAATTTTACAGGTTTTTGCAAAGTCATAAAGCTCATTATTTAAAGATAAAATTTCATGACTTTCATGTAATTATTTTCATGACTCTTTGATTGTTTATTTCACTGGGATGGGGATGGAATTTGAACAAAATTTTCACAAAAAACTATAAGAATAATTTCCAGCTGCATAATTTTCAATGAATATTTAACAATAATTAGATTTTTAAATGCAATTTTCAGCCTCAAGAAAGAAAAATATTATTTATTTATTTTTCTTAATATCACCACTAGTGATTTGCAGCCATGTTTAACTGTGTGGTTTTCCTAAAGTAATATAGCTTTGGAGCTGAAAAACACACTTTTTGACATATATTAACTGTATTTTTTTCCCCAAGGACTACTTTAATTGCCTTGAAACCTTTTTTTAAATTTTTTATTTTTTTTATAGTATTAACATTCACTGCAGACATTTAAAACCATAATGACAGATTCTTGTGAAAGCAGCCTTCTTGTCCTTACACTTGAGACACTTATGTACTATGGTCAAGGTTTTCTATCTCTTTGTGATTCCCTCTGAACCTGTTTATTACTGGGTTAGAGCTTTTGATTGCTTGATATTCTTTGTGCCACTGGACTTAATATTTGCTTTAATTCAATACATACATTCACCACAGACTAGTTACTCCTGGCTAGTAACGGTTTGGCCACGTTTTGCCTTCAGAGCTCCCTTAATTCTTTGTGGCAGATTAAACAAGGTGCTGGAAACATTCACTGGAGATTTTGGTCCATGTTGACATGATAGCGTCACACAGTTGGTGCAAATTTGTCCACTACACAATCAAATGGTGTGAGTCTCTCATTCCACCACATCCCAAAGGTGCTCTACTGGATTCAAATCTGGTGATTCATTTTTACTATCCAAATGTCACAACAGAAATTGAGTGGGACCTGGTGTGGTCTTCTGCTACTGTAGCATCAAGGTTTAACAAGTTACGCTTTCAGAGATGCTCTTCTGCAAACCTTGGTTATAACAAGTGGTTAATTACATTACTCTCATTTCCTATCAGCTAGAAGCAGTCTCTTCTGACCTCTGACATCAACAAGGCATTTTCTCCCACAGAACTGTTGCTCACAGGATATTTTTTCTTTTTTGGACTATTCTCTGTAAACCCTACATATGGTTTTATGGAAAAGTCCCAGCATCTCAGCAGTTTCTAAGATTCTCAGACCGGCCTGTGTGGCACCAACAATGATGCCATATTTAAAGTCACTTAAATAACCTTTTTTCTCCATTGTGATTCTTTGGTAAATCGCCATGACAATGTCTACATACCTAAGTGCATTGAGTTGATGTTATTAGCTAGCTGACGGCTGATTAGATGAATAGCTGAATACCTAATAAAGTAGCTGGTGAGTGTAAATTATTTTGCATTTTGAAGATGAACTAACCAACCAAAAATCACATTTACATTACAGAATTGTGCTTTGTGGCTGATTAATAGAAGCAAAGTCTGTTAGACACAGTGGAGTTCATTGGCAGTTAGTTAAATGTGTTGCATATTTCATTATGAAATATTTCATTGCTCTTTTTTTAAATTCTGCATTGAACAGAATGTCCTTAAGTCTGATATTCAAACTAAAGGACATTCTGATGATCAAGTTAATATGTAAATTTATTTATATAGTCATAGTCATAATCTAGGTTTATTATGTTTAAATCAGGCATTCACAACAGCCGGTACCTTGTCTGGCTGCTGCCTTGACCTCACCTCACTTCAGCTGTTTTTGCCTCAGCCCTGTCTCACCCTTTTTGTTTGTAGTTATGTAAATGAAAAACACAAAACAGTGAAAGATTTAGAGCGAGGCTTGTCTCTGTCAGAGCAAGTTTCACTTTATTACATACCAATATAACGCAGCTGTTATAATTTCCACATGCAGTATAGTTCTACAGCACCTTTTACTTTACCGATGCAAAATGCTTCTTTTGCATGGCTCTCTTAAGTGTGCTAAAAATGATGAGAAGACCTGGAATCCTGCACGAGGCAGAGTGCCACCTGATATTTTCGACTCAACAATGTTGGCGGTGCCAGTGTGTCCAGGCTTGGCCAAACAAAGAGAAATTGGAAGTATTCACTGATTCCAAAGGGATTATTTTTTGTCTTGCTGAAGAGGTGCAAAAAGCAGAAATTTCTGATAACACTTCGTAGTGTTTTTTTTTTCCCCAACCCACATGTGAGCTGAGTGGTGTGAGAATGCCAAAGTGCACATAAGGCAAGTCTGCAACCCAGGCCATATGGTCAGTATGAGCCAAGTCTCACGTCCACATGTCCACTCATGATGCTCCCACCACTTGACATTGATGCATTCAAAACTTAAGATGCTGCAATGGCAGGAGGAGAATCCTGTTTCTAAATTTCAATTGCTACATTGGTCCCGCCTTTCACCAACTCCCACAGTTTCACATGCTTCTTTCCATTCTGATGGAAGAAGCTGCCTAAAAAGCTTAGGCCTGCAAGAATTATTTTGTCTTTTGGGGTTTTTATTTGATGGCAGACTATGTGCAAAGCAAGGTGGAAGTCAGGGATGTTTTCATGAGCAAAAAGGCACCTGGCTGTTCATTAGTCAACAGCTCTCTCAGACTGCCTAAATTTCCATAGACAGCATGAGCTCTTTCTTTCAGCATGTCCCTGTTGCTACTTTGCTTGCACCTACTTGCATCTGCTTTACTTATTTTCCCACAAGCCTTTGCAATACAACTCCACGAGGCCCTGCGCAAATGAATAGGAGTGGGTATTTCTGCATGTGAATCTTTTGCTAGTGGACTTTCACCACTGGGTTTCCTTAGATGTAACTTCATAAACCCTACAGGACCCACTGGGGGGAAGGAGGGTCATCATTAAGATGCATGGTGTGAGGGCATGTGTGTTGAGACCCACACAAGTTTTGTTTTAAATTCAAGTCACAAGCACAAAACCTTCCAAAGCCTTGAGTAGATGACTAAAAGATTTAAGCCCTTGCAAGTTGGCACCCACCACACCAGTTAGCTAAACTAATTTTTCATATTGTAATTATGTAATGTCTGACATGTTATCATGCCACCCGGCACTAGCTGGGGCTGCAGTCCTGACAGATGGGAGTGCTCCTCTATCACTGTCTGTGATGGGAACTTTGTAAACATGCAAAGTGGAAAATAAAAAAAGAATGCGAGTTGAGCTAACCGCACAATCATGCAGTACTTTGATCTTTTAAGTGGACGGTTTTGTGTTGGCTGTGTCCGAGTAAACTGGTGTGTAACCACTCGACTGCAGCAACGTGTAACCTCACTGGATGCTAGCCTGCAAGGAAAGAAGACTGTTGGTGCTAGTAAGGTGCTAAAATTAGCCACATGCTGCAAATTACTGTGTGACTGAGCATGTGCAGTGCCATACAAAGGGCCACACATTTCACCTGTGTATAAGGTATGATTTGCTCATTCAAGCCTGTGATTAAGTGTTTCACTTGGCTTGTAAATTCACAATAGCTGAACCGTACGAATAATTACAAAATGTTATTGCTTCCATTATTTTGTGCTGAATTTTGACTCTTTTCTGAGGGTTTTTTTTGTTTTAGACTAATTAATGACAAGTAAATTAAACCAGGTATGTGTATGTGTATATGTGGCAAAATGGAAGCATCTTGTTATGAAACAGAGCACACTTTATACAGTATATAATCTCAAAAGTGTGATCTAACATGTCCTTTCTGGCGAGACCTTCCTCTCCCCACTTCTCTCCACTTCCTCTGGCTGGTCTGGGGTGACACTAAAGCATTCCCATAACAGCTGAGAGACTTAATCACTCCTGCATGTCCAAGGTCTGCCCCTCCCAGTAGGACATGCCCAAAACATCTGAGACCTTTTTTATCTGTAGGAGTAACAGCTCTACTCTTAGCTATGAAAGAAAATTCAGGGTCTTGTAATGCAAATGGCCATGAGTATATCATACTTTACCATTTGCTTAATAAAGTACAAACACATACACACACACTCTCTTGTCTACTCTTGTCAGTGTTTTCCATTGGTTTTCAGGGGGCTTGAGCACTCTCCAGGTTTTGAAGGATGGCTTTTGAGATTATTCAAGTGAACTGGAAAACAATGCCTTAAATGCAAAGAGTAAGACAAAATGTTTTATTTACATGTGCCATGATTGTGAGTTGACTGATCAGAACTACATCAGATAATTGTAGAGACTCTCCTAACATTGTAAGACTTGGCTGAATTTTCTCTGTTTGTCTCTTGTTTCTGTGTCTTGAGCTGCAGCCTCTCCTCTCTGTCTGACACACTCAGACACAGGCAGAGCCATGTGGCGAGTTAACACAGTTCAAGTAAAAGATAATCTTTTTATTGAGTTGACAGCATGTGTGTTACTGTAAGTACCTTCACAGGTAAGAACACAAAGAGTCCTGTATCAAATTACCTGTTCTACATATTACATTTTTAATTAACCTTTTTAACTGCTTCAGTCTACATCCTGTATGTGATATTCTTAGGCTCATATCAACTGTTATGAGCAAACCAAAACAAATCTTTTTTGTATGTAGAATTACTGCTCATATTAATATGTAATGTCATGCTGAGACCAGCCTCTCTCTTTCTAGCAGCAGTACCCGCAGGCAGTGAATCCACAGCATGGCACAAACAAACTAAGATGGACAAGAGATAATGAAAGTAATTAATAGTGACTTACATAGCAAGAACTCTTTGCTAATAAAAACACCCAGTAAGAGTATGGATAAAGAACATAGAAAGAAACATTTTATTATTAGAGAAAAATGTAGAAAATTATAGCCATTGCCAGTAGTGTGTGAAGATGACATAACCAGGGGCTCAAGTGAGTTGGACTAATCCAGAACAGTGTTTTAATGGAGCCAGTAGGAAGGTAAAAGTCTTGTTTACAAGCAAGGTAATTAGAAGAGCATCTCTGAATAGACAATATATTGAACCTTGAAGCAGATGGGCTACAGCAGCAGAAGACCACACTGCGTGCCACTGCTTCTGCCTAAGAATAGGAAACTGAACCTGTGATTCACACCGGCAGAAGATCGGAATAATGTTTCCCGGTCTGGTGAGTCTTGATTTCTGCTGCAACATTAACATAGTAGGGTTAGAATTTGGCATAAATAACATGAAATCATGGCTCCATCTTGCCATGAATCAGAGGTACTGGCGGTGTAATGGTTTGGCAGATATTTTCTTGAGACTCTTTGGGCACCTTAAAGCATCCGTTAAACAACACAGCTTACCTGAGTATTGTTATCTTCTGATGCCTCCTTCCAGCAGGATAATCTGCCATGTCACAAAACTGAAATAATCTCAAACCTGTTTCGTGAACATAGCAATGAGTTCACTGTACTCAAATGGTCCCCACAGTCACCAGATCTCAATTCAACAAAGAACCTTTGAGATGTGGTAGAGCAGGAGAGTCACATCATGGATGTGCAGCTGGAAAATCTGCAGCAACTGTGTTATTGCTATCATGCCAATATAGACCAAAATCTCAGAGGAATGTTGAGTTTGAAACGTAGAATGTAGTTGGCTAAATCCACCAATAACAGTAGAGCTCAGAACCAGCAGCAGCACAGGTCAGCTGATCACAACCTTTCCACTTAGAAAAAAAAAGAAAAAGAAAAAAAATCTGCTGGAACTCACATTACAAATTATTACATGACTTTTTTGTAAGTGAGCCATTTCTCCCCAAATCCACCATTACACCAGAACACCACAACTCAGCTACTTCATAAAACCTACTTCAACCCTTGGAGATCGCCTCTACCACCTTCCTGCTGCTTTGGCTTCAACACCTGACACCATCAGAAACTATAAAATACCTGGTTTTGTATAGTTATTGTTCCCACTTTAATAATTGTTCATTCATCACTGTTTGTATTGTCGTCAGAATCAAAAACAGTGGTATTGCATATTTCAGATCAATTTTAGTAATGTAATACCATCATATTTTGTATATTTGTACATGTAAATTGTATTCAAACAAGTATTTAACACACATTACACTGCCTTTGACAAAGATAGTGCAGCCTTTCTTTCCTCCTTCATTCTTCATAGAAGCCCCACTGGATCATGGTATTAATGTGAAAAATTGAAGCTAAGATAAGCTTAAATAAGATTTATAAGATCAAATATGTTTTCTCTGTGACCTTTACTTTTTTGTATTAATTGCATAATCCTATGTAGAGCCGGCCTGATTAGTTAATCAGAGTGTGCCAAATAGCATCAGCCATCTGAAATGTCTCCTCTTGACAAGCTGACCTTTGTTTAACTCTCGGAGATGGCAGGACTGTTGTCAAAATCGATTTGTTTCAGAAGTATTTTCAAACATACAAAAGTGTGAAAAGCTTAGAGTGTAAGGAGATTTCAGTAAAAAAAAAAAAAAAAGTGTTGTGTCTGTGATGTGGAGATTGCTTCTTCACAGAGACTTAAACTGCACAGTCCATTGGTGACACAATATTAGTCTGCATTTATAAAGCCATTTGGAGTGCTATTCTTATCTGCACAGGCACATGCAACAAACGCTCACACGCTGCCTGCAGAACTCAGGTTAATGCGTGCCTTTTGTCCTTGAATTGTACACCGTTTCCTGTGCTTTTTGTTGCACAGTGAGTTTGCAAGCCAAGACTGACAGATGCTTTGCTGACGAGACAGCTGCCAGCACTCAATCCAGCAACTGGGTCAAGTCCTCCTGACATCCATGACAAGTCCCTGCCATGAGGGTCTGTGCCACTGTCCCCTCAGGCTCTGCGACTCTGTGTCACCTGTGCTCCCTGGAGGCCTTTGAGAGCACCCTAGGGGTGTTGTAGAGTCTCCTGTGGTTCAGATTCGACGTTCACATGACCACGGACTGGAGAGGAGACTTTCTCTTATAATTAGGCTCTGCGGCATCCAGGGGCATGCTACCGACGTCTGCCATTTAGGGCTGAAAATGACTGCTCCTTCCCTATCCCTGCTGCATTATTAAGCGTGACAGGACTGGTTGCAGAGTGTCTCTACCATTCTCTTTGTACAGCTTCCCCTCACTCGTTACCTCCACCCTCCACTCACAACCCCCCTCTCCTCATGGCCCCTCCTCGACATCCCACCACCACATGTGTCCTCTGTGAAATGGAAATGCCGCCCTATTAAAAACCGTCAACCTGAAGCAGATCACTGCTGCACTTATGCTAATGTAGACACAGGAAAATATCACACGAGGAGAGGGAGAAAAAAAAAGTTAGAGGGGGAAGCAAATCGGATAAAAATCTACCAGTTTCACTTGAGGGATGAAAGTATAGTATCTCTAATTGGAAATGAATACTATTCTAGTGTGTACTTAGGAAATATTTACAATTGTGCGGGAGTTGAGGCGGATTTTAAAGTAAGAGATGGGAATGTAGCAGAAAGAACGAGATGCAGAGAAAACGGTGAACTCGGATGGGAGATAATTAGGCTCACAGTTTGGCCCTGCATTGAACAGCCAAGGAATCAGCATACCTCAACATCTGCAGCTGTTCACAGTATTTTCGTTATAAGCATGCAGACGGGCTTTGCCTCTGTTTTTACTTTAAAATGATTTTCATGCATTTGAAGTGCCCATTTTAATGTTTGAAGCAGTTTCTATGTATTTGCCTCAGTGCAGAGTTTGAAAGTGTAACTGTAGCTGCTCGGAAATAGGCCCTACAATCGCTTAACAATTAAAATTTAACAAGACTTCAGAGTCTAGGTGATGCATAAAATTAAAGCAGAAAATAAGGGTCCTTTTACTAATCTGTTTGGTCGCGTCTTGGAGGCCTGGGATCAGCCCCTCTGTCACCATGGAGAGTGACAGTAATGATAAACCGTAATCAAATCTGCTCCCGTGAGGGTCTGCCTCATTCCTCAGTGCACATAATGGGGAGAGGGGAGGAAAATTAAGTGTCCCTTTGATCCATGCCGCTGAATACTGAGCATGTAGCAAATTAAAAAGAGATGCCTGCTGCACCTGTCTGGAGAATTGCTGCCAACCAATACAGTTTTTCTAAACACTGTGTCATGCTTGATTGTCAGTCTCGGGCGTTAATTTTGTCTAAATGCAGCAGGCGTGTCTCTTATCAGTCGGAGATGGGATTGCATTATTGAAAAGGTCAAGAAATGAAACCATTCTTGGACAAGGACAAAACATGCACACTGTTCACTTAAAAGTCTGTGTAGCAGCAAAATTATACAGTAATTATGTTGTGTTTTCCATTTACTTTGACTGGTTCACTCCTTACCTTACCTAACCGCTGATGTTCGTCACAAATGCACTCGCATATGCAAACAGTGGCGGTTAAATTTACATAATATGCTTTTGCTTCGCAAGTGAGAAAAAGGCGTTACCAGTGTTTTAGCCTGGTTGCAACATCAGTACCTGTCACTTCCAAATAAACAATGGCCAGATCAAACATGTTCTTTGTTGTAAAGGTTACCTTGACTGGAGGATAGCGCTAATCAGATTAATTGATAGAAATTTACCACATGATGCTCTGCGTTGCATTAGTCTGATATTCTAAAAGGGCCTTTTTTTGTGGGGGTAAGGACACGGGTATTAATTCCTTTCCTTCCTATGCACATGATGGTGGAGATGATGATGAGCGTAATGATGACGTGTTGATGACAGTGGTAAAGATAATGATTACAATAACAGCTGTCTCTTCCCAGATGCATAATTCTGTATGCTCTAATTGGATTCATGCCATGGCTGGGGAGAAAATTCATTTCAGATCTGAATGTTATGTTCATTCATTATTTTTTATAGGTACCTCCAGTTAAATGCTAATCACCAGTTTCCGACCGAATATGTGAAATATGTGAAATTTCAGCATGGTAATGGTTTCATTTAGAATTCAAGATGCAGTGTACAATGTAGCTTCTTATTAGTAAGTTGTCTTTGATCAAATAAATGACCCAAAATAAAAAAGGATTTCTTGTCTCTGTCTTACTAAAAAAACTATACAAACCAATCCAACCCTCACTATCTAAATGCAACCATACAGTCCAACTAGCCCAAACTAAATAGGATTCTATATTTAGATTTCTAAAAAGGGACGCAGTGATTCTCCATGTTCTGGTTTAGATCTTGTACAATACTGTGAGCCACCTCTCATTTCTTTATATTTATATTTTCTGTGATTGATCAGGAAAAACAAAGTCATCTATGCCTTTAGTGTTAAACTTACCTATAGAAATATAAGCTGCAAGGCCAGTGGTGGACATACTCACTATGTGGTATGGTATACAGGACCACACAAAAAGTCTTGAATCACCCCTCACTGTATGGCGGCTCGGTCATGGTTTGGCACTGCATTCCAGCCAGTGGTTTTGAGGATCTAACCGAAATATACCGGAATTAAAACCACTGAAAATAGTTCGACTGACTACACAGCACCACCTGTCAACGGCTTCCTTTTTCAGCATGACAATGACCTGGATCAACCCAATATCACAGCAAAGCATCTAATAGGTCCACCAGTCCACCAAGTGCGTATGTCACGCGTTGCCTCTCCAAAGCATGAAACGGAAACACATGAGGAAGTTGCATTAAGACTCAGAAAGCTGCCGTACCAGGAGAGCAGATTTATTTCAAGCCAACACGAAAATAATCATGGGAAAGCGTTTAAAGAGACATTACTAACACACTTACATGTAAATACATATTAGCCACCTAGCTTAATTGTTTCTGGCACAGAAGGACCCTGGAATGCACTTCATACCTTCCTTAATCACTAGCAGCTTCTTTGCTTTAAATATATAATCTCCCCCTGCTGCTACTGGAACTTCTGCATGCATGTCCATTTGATGCTTTGGAGAGGCAAAGCGTGACATATACATGGTGGACCGGCATGTCTACTGCACGCTTTGCTGTGATATTTGGTAGTCATACCTGTATAGAAAAACACACACTGGAACACCATAAATCATGGACTGACCTCCGCAGAGTGTGGGATGATCTTGAGATAGAACGACACAAAAGACAACCAACATCCAAAGAACTTTGAATGTCCTTCAACAAGCCCGGAGAACTTTTCCTGAAGACTACTTAAAGAGATTACAAGACAGTGAGTCTAAGAGAGTTCAGACTGTGTTGAAGAATAAAGGTGGTCATACCAATACTAACTTTCAGGCTTGTTAGAATTGTACTGTTTTTCTCTTATATACAGTATATAATTATATATTATACCTTATATATCTTACATGCTTTATATATGTGCTTTATGGTTGCCTGTTTTCAATAAAATGCTGCACCCATTTTATATTTTCTTAGCAAAATAGACATAAGGAGTGGTTCAAGATTTTTGCACAGGACTATATTGAGCCATAGTGGGGGCATAATTAAAATAAAAGGATAGAATTCTTTTTACATTTTTTTTTTTATCATAGGCATGGACCTCAAACAAAAACTGAATCTGACTACTCTGGCACATTTCCAGTTTACTTTCTACTTGGATAATCTTTATAGCTCTTACCACCCAATCATGCTTTGGACCAGATATTAACCTCTCACCATCATATCTCATTAGCATAAGCAACACCATCTCATGTATTTACTCTCAGCTACAGGCCATGAACATTTGTAGTTAAATATCTACTTTTATTCATGTTGTGAGCAATGGAATCAAATTAGTTTGGATTGGTTTGTGTCTAAAATATAGACTAATCAACCACAACCAGTGTGTGAAATTAACAACTGCTAAATGAGGGTAGATATTCCAATTGCTGAATAAATCTCAGAGGGCTATTCGCCACACTTGCAGATCAATATTTGTATTAAAAAAATTAGGTAATAAAACATCAGTGCTGAAGGTCTCTACTGCAATTTGATGTATTTTTCCAGATTCTTTCTTTTGTTCTCTGCCGGCTGTTTCAAAACTTAACCCTTTCATTGTCCTCTAGCCCTAAGCACTTAACAGCAACCCTAACCAAACCATGTGGTAGACTAGGGGAGGGACATCATTGACCTCGCAAATCCATAATTGCAGTGGACCCAAGGGATAGGGAGGTTTAAATTGTTTTAAATGACATAGCAACAGATTGTTTTACAAAACCTTCTAATTAACTTGTCTGCTCAAATAGGACATGAAAGGCATGAGGTATTTTGGAGGACTGTTGAACGCATATAATAGTTAATACCAGCCATAGGCTCTGTGCTCCCGTGCTGTAGACTTTGAAAGGCCTCCAGTTCAGATACTTGCTAACTAGGTTTTGGAGCGATAGGGTGGCTAAGTATCATGGCCCAGCTTTGTCGAGCGGTCAAACCCTTCAGGAGGAACAAATTATTCAGAGAAATGTAGGGGGTGATGCCCAGCCATATTACACATTACACGGGTGGAGACAAATGTAGCACCGCACACGAGAGTCATTGAGCCAGAATTTTAATTATTGTCAGTGTCAGACTTGAGCACAGCCACTCAGGGAGGCAAAAAATAGGATGGGATTTAGCCTCTTTTCACTATCCCTGACAGCTAATTATATATAAAATGGCTAACACCAGAAAACAAAAGCAGCCGCACAATTACACTTGGCTGCAGCTTGAGCTCAGCTGTGAAGGCTCTAACATGGGTGCTTAAACTTTGAATTTCTGAAGAGGACTTTACACTCTGAATGCATGAGCCATCATCAGAATGCGTGCATATTTTTCGAGATCAATATAAACCTGTTCAGGCTGGCAGCAAATGGGTGCTTTCTCGATGCAGCCTTGAGTACATATCAAAGTGTGTGTGTGTGTGTGTGTGTGTGTGTGTGTGTGCGAAAAGACAAATGCAATGAATGTTGAATATGAGTTCAGCCAGGAGGACTGTTTCACTGGCCAGTCTCCAAATGAACACTGACTTCTTCATCTATTTGATACATTTCTAACTTCACCCAGGAACGATGAAGAGGTAGCACCAATCCAGGGTATCGTGATTGGATGATTCTGCCTTGTGTGTCTTATTTTAGTATTTTCCATCAATCATATTCAGTACGGTCTAATCAATCTAATTGGTGGTCATTTACTTTTCCCCTCTGCTCCAGTCCTGAATCTTGGCAGATGGATGACTAAATGGGAGTTGGTTAAAAAGTGGATGAAGGGCTGTGTGTTTGAGGGCTGTTGCTTTGTGTCCTTTCCCAGCCTGGCAGAGGTTCCCTGCTCACTGTCCTCCAAGTCAAAAGCCAGAGCGCCAGCCAGAGATGGATAGAAAAAGGGCAAAGACAACGATAGTGAATAGCCTTGGCCTAATTTGGCCTTTGCGACACTGAGACTCCAGGGCCTTTTCCAGGACACCTTTTGATGCGTTTTGTATGTGCTTGTCTTTCCATATGTGTAAAGATGAGTATCTAATCACCCTTATCCCTGTGGTCTGACTCTGAAATAGGATACTGCAGGTGTGTTATCCCAGATGAGTAAGCGTGTGTTTGTGTGTTTAAAAGGAAGAAGCAGCTGTATGCATGTGTGCAATCCCAGATCAGCTGTATCACTTCACTGTTCATTCGGGCTCTTTTTGCTTGATGCTGGCATAAACAAGCAGGAGCTGATCTGTGACATCCACACATGACAGCTTAACAAAAGGATACAAAAAGCATATGTGGGACCTGATGACAGCCAGCCGCCCACCCTGAATTAAATTTTCAGTGTACAGCTCCATGACTGCTTTGGTTATTTCTAAAACGTGTTTGGTCTGACCTAAGCTGAATCAAGATTTATAGGGAAGGTAAAATCATTTGTGCTTTGAATACTTTTTGAAGAACCAGCTGGACTTGAAACAGCTTTCGTGCTTTGAGTCTTTGTTGTCACCCAGCTGTCACCTCACCTAAATTGCTGAGGTTTAAACATTAGCAACGACTGCACGGTTGAGACCCATAGAGTAAAACTCACATGGAGTAAAAGAGTTTGGCACCAGCTGCACGGTTAAAACACATTTTAAAAGCTAGGAGTTCATGCGCACTGTGATGGCCTATTTTGTTGTTGTTAATAAGAATGTGCTCATGCCTCAAGCTGGTTCTCTTGCCGCCAATCCAAAGAACCTGTGACAACGCTTTTAATAAACAGGATTATTCAGTAGCAGAAAGCCTGGACTTCTTTATATTATTTCACAATTTCTCTTCTTTTGGGCTATAACTGGTGATGAAGTGACACATTTAACAGCAATGCTGCACAGAGCAGTAATGATTGACATCAATCCCTCAGTGCTAATCTAAGCTTCCCAAGTTAGTGCATGAAATAGGATAAAGACATAATCATAAAGTTTGTGTAAGTGCCTCTGTTCTCAGCCAGTTTTCTTTCTTTTTTTTCTTCCTTTGCAAGTCTTTTGGGCTTCTGGGTGAAACTGTAATGTATTTAATGCACAGAGTCAATGTTTCTAACTGATGCAAAACAGCAAAATTGTAATACTTGAAAGCTTTGGCAGTGATTGAGGTACAGTCAAGCACAGCTAAATGTGTCCTGCTGATAGACGTTTAGGGGCCCATTAATTTGAGAAGAAGCAGTTGTGGAGGTGGGAAAATGAGTTACACTAAAAGCCCTTTAAAAGTGCAGCTCTAGGTAACATCCAGGAAAAGCAGAATAGTCTTTCTTTCTTTTAATGTCTCAAGGGAGAACTTGCACCACAGAGACAGAGGTAGCCTGCTAAGGACAGAAATACTCTATATAGTCCTGTGCCAAATAATACGCTTTTGTTAGCAGAGCTCAGATGTAGATTGTTTACTGTTTGGAGATGAAATTGAGTCTTGTCCTAGTAGCATCTGGATGAGCAAGAAATTTGGTGATAAGGCTCATTTTAAATATCAGTTAGTGGTTGGTTTACTCATTTTAAATGTTTGAGAGTACAGCACTGCTTTAACTAGTAAAAGAGTGATCCTCGGAAAATCAAATTCAGTGAATTCTGGGAACTGTTTACAGTTTAAATAAATAGCATCAATGATGATGTCAGCAATGAAGTAAAATAGGAAAAAGCAATCTCTAAAGAGAGCTGCATTAAATGGCACTCCACAGGTACTCCAACACTGCCAGAAGTCCAGACAAAAATACTCTTGATTATTTTTCAATTGCCTCTTAGCAAGAATATATCTGTTGATGTATGCTCTGACAAGGAAATAATAAAGTCTGTGTATTTAGAGACCAACAGAGTTGGAGACATTGGCTTCAAATGTTATGCTGAGCCTTGTATGTAACAACAAGTTAACGGAAGAAAATGTTAGTAGAAAATGCATTTTCCTACCATTTGGATTGACCTTTTGAGACAATGTGAGGAACTTTTTTTTTCTAATTCTGGATCTTTCTGACATCCATCTGGATTGTAGACTACAGTTTTTACCATTGCAAACTACCAGGTACCATGTTAACATTAACCTGGCACACAGCTTACTCAGTATTCAAAATGTGCATGGGTCTGCCTTCAAAAACATGAAAAAAACAAAAACAAAACCCGAAACAAAACATGAAAGCAACAGTTTTCATATTGTAAAACAAAAAACAGCTATGACACTAGATACACTCAGCAATGTCCCCTACAGAGCTGTGTTTATTAGGTTTAAAAAATTATTTAAACTGTGAGACATTTAGTGTTTATTGCTAGTTTATTGTTGTTTCTACACCTGACAAGGCACGACTGAGGTTGGCCTAGGAGGCCCCCACCCTTCTTGCCACATCCCACCTTTTCTTCCTGGCTGCAGTTAGATTAGATAATTTAGTAACTGAATTTTTTCTAATCACTTGTGTTAGCAACTACATTAGTTGGTTTCCTGGAACTGACATTGCTTATAGTCCACAAATTTTTAATAGGGTTGAGGACAGGGTTTGGGAATGCCATTCTAGAAGCTTAATATTAGCCAACCTTATTCATTTGAAAACCAGTTATGATGTGTGTTTGGGATCACTGTCTTGTTAGAGCACTCAAATATGCTGGGTATTATAACAGCTGCTATCTGTCAACTAGATATTAGCTATGATTATTAAGTAGGTGTTGATTTGAGGTGAAGTTGAAGAGTTTGGAGGTAGTCGTCCTTCTTCATTATTACACCCATACTGTGCAATTTACCGGTACCACTTGTTTTTGAACAGCCCCAAAGCATGATGCTTCCACCACCATGCTAAGTGCTTTCTATCTAACACACACACACGTTCATACTCTCATGAATGCAATGGAGAGTAACTAGGGGTTTAGTAGAGACTTTAATAGATGACCTGCTCTACCTCCTGAGTTACAGTCACTCTGTGGGCAGTTGCAAATTTCAGTTGAACTTTCAGTTTCAACTTGAATGTGAATGAGCATTGGCTTCTTTCTTAGCTCACACCCTCTCAATCCCTGGCGATGTAATACTTGCTTCACTGTTGACATGAGATTAGTGTTCCAGCAGTTCACATTTTATGGGAGGCTTGAGCTTGGTGGTTTCTGGGTTATTCCTAAATATCCTAACTAATTCCCTCTCATCTGAGGGGGACAATTTGGGTCTTCATCCAGACCTTGGCACAGTGGTGACACATTAGAATAACTTGTACTCATGTACAATTGTTTGAATTCATGGTCTTGAAATCTTTAAAAAATTACCCCAAGCAACCTTTGCATTTTGTGTAAATCTAAAATTCTCTTTCTTATATCTTCGAGTTCCTTGGACTTCCCATTGTTCTGAGTATTGGTCAGTTAAATGAGTGCTGTCAGACAAATTCTTTTCATGCTGGCAAAGAGAAAGTTGTAGTCAATCATCATCACTAACGAGAAATTAATAGGCCTTGGGCTTGTCAAGTTGTAAGGCACTGTAGAATTTTCAGTAGCACTTATTAAAAGATTTATGTGATTGTGTGTATAATGTGTATATTTGAGCCAGTATGTATACTTTTGATAAGAGAAAATAAAAAATAAATTAAAACTTGTGCACTCAATTCTTGTTTTTTACAGTCATTAAAAATGTATGCTGTGCACTCATTCCACCCTGGAAAAAGAGCAGTTCAAAGAAATGATAAAAAGCCTAAAATTACCATGACATTCATCGCCATGATGAATGTATGCAAACCTCTGACCGCAACTGTATATTATTAGGTCCTAATAATATTAGGCCTTCATGTTATTATTGTTAGATGACTTGCGTAGATGCATCTCTCTACGCACAGTGGGTGATGAGAGAAAGAGAGAGGGAGAGAGAGAAAGAAGACCTTATTTTCTGCTTTATATCAGCAGGCGAGTGCCAAATCATTGAGTCATTCTCATACAGCAAAGAATGATGTAGTCTATTATAATCTGTACAATAAAGTGGACAATATCAGCAAAAATGGACAATTCCAGCTGAATAGACAATACAATATTAAGCTGTGACATTTAGCTGGTTCTGTTTTTTTCATGTTTTTTTCAAGCTGTTTTCACATATGTAAAATAGCAGGCGCTAATACGCTAATAAGTTATGTTATCTAACTTAACAATTGTAGCTTTTATGTTAAAAAGAAATCCCTCGTACTTAGGCCAGGCAGTCTGCCGACTTGTATGTATTGGCAGAAACCTTTGTTGAGGAGCATAATTAGAGAGGACCTCAATTAACTGCTTACCCTTTTTACTCATTGTTCTAATTAATATTCTAATCAAAATTAATATAACCATTGTTTTATATGAATTTTGATTACAATAATACACAACTAAGTTTCTGCAACATGGGAAACCTCATGATATGAAATAATTTATGAAAAATAAACACTAATAATTTCACATTTAGAAAATACACTGGCAGATGGCATGCTGAGTAATGCTACCTAGATTGGTAGCATAACGGTGTGTTCACAGCTGGCAGAGGCTCCATGACTACATTTAAGAATGGTTATGACAGTTGGAGGATGAAGAAAAGAGACTTTGAAAGGCAACCAAGCAAAGTGTGATCACAAGAGAAACTGAGTCTACTGCAAGTTTTTTAAGAGGCTTGTTTTGTTGTCATTTCTGGTCCTGTTGCAGCTGTGCTGGACTTTAGAGTGGGGCTCAACTGGGAACAGGTGGAAGTGATGATCAAGTGTTATACAAGACTAACAGGTGGCAGAATAACTTGCTCCAAAATTTGGAAGCAGTTCATATGGACTTTAAGGACTTTAAGTAATGAACAAGGCATGTTAACCTAAAGTACAACAAGTAGCCTGCTGAGGACAGAATGACTCTATATAGTCCTGTGCCAAATAATACACTTTAGTTAACAGAGCTCAAATGTAGATTGTTTACTGTTTGATTGTGTGGTTTGTTGCATTTGCAGGAAGATAATGAAATGAACACAAAGAAACTGGATTTATAATAAATCTTTCTGATATTTAACATATTACATATAGATGTTAATAATTGCTGTATTTTATTCAGATCACTACCTACATACTGTGATTTGTCCACCACTTTGGACATTTGAAGCTGTAGGGTCAAGTGACACACACCTAGAGACTGTTCTGCAGCCAGTGGTAGCAGCTGAAATGTGAAATTGGTCACCAAAATGTCTCACCAAAAACCTTCTTTTGGATATTTTTGGTCACTAGAATATTGCCACAGTCCCCTATAGTTTCATGAAAGACAGCAAGATGTCTTCAAGCACTTGGCAACTACTCTCAAAGCAGTAGTGAAACTGTTTTGAGAGTAGTAAAAACAATGGGACACAAAGCAGAAACAGAGACTGTTTGCCTTCAAAGCAAAAGTTGTACTTATGGAAAATGCCTGCGGTGCAGAGGTACAGCTTTTACTTTGAAGGGGAACATTCTCTGTTTCTTTCCAGATATTTTCCGGTTCTGCTACTGGGTGGCTAGTAGTTGTGAGTGTTTGTAGACAAGTCTTCCATGACTGCAGCAATCTGATAGCTACCAAAAGCAATCATGATGTTATAATGAAG
>VVHJ01054902.1:50546-63237 GCA_015107715.1 Tylochromis polylepis
TGCACACAGTCAATTAGAATGCTCTCCCATTGCACGGTCCATGGGGAGCTTGAGGAGGCGCCCTAACGCACCTGTCAATATTTACTCTTCTAACAAAATACATCATTCATTGCCATCTGCTCTCAGGGAGCACGCAAAGGGGCGCTGCTGCTGCAAAATTAATAGCACTTCTAATGCTCCTTTCCTAATGGGCCTAATCAATTAATCAGCCCTTCGCAATCTGGAAGCGTCATTAACCAGTGCATATATCCCTAATGCTGTCAAAAGATATGAGTTTGCTCCACTGTGGTTTATGACCAAATGGGAACGCATGCATTTTTGTGCATTCGAAGTTGCTTAATTAACTATTTAAATATATTTAAAACTCCCCTGTGCCACAAATAACGTGCAGGCAACAAGGCCTCTTTTACTGCTGTTATTGTTGTCATCATTGCCTTCTCTGCTCGGCGATAACACATGCAATGCAAGCTCAAGCTGTGTACTCAGAAATATTGTATAGGCAGCCAGAAGCTAAGGCCCAGAAGCTGGATGTGATTGTGCATTCTGATGTTCCAAAATACCACGTCCTCGAAACCAGCGTGCGTGTTTTTTGGGGCTTTTTTTTTTTTGTCCATGTACAGCTGCCTGTTTCATCAACTCCAGTTACATTTCTCATGCAAACACACCAGAGCGAGAGAAGACAGAGATGTAAAATGATGTTTGACAAACATTCTTCTCAGGAGGCATCTCATTCTGATTTCACGACCTCGGGTACCTGGAGCAACGGAGGTCTATTTCAAAGCTGAACACCACATTGGAATTTTCAGCACACGCCTTACTTTAACATGTAGGGCAAACAGTCTGTGGATTAGTGTGTGTTTCTGAGTGTGCGCGTGTGGATTGCGCTAGTGGTGATGGTGGGTGGGCGGTGTATATGTGAATACAAAACTGTCATTTTATCCGTGCACTCTCAAGCCATCAACAGTATGATCACGCATCAAAGTGGCTGCTGTGTCTGACTGCATAATCACCGGAGCAAATCTCACTCCCATTCAGCCCTGAGTTATCAGAGAGGATATTATTTTAACCCTTTGTTTATTTAGATCTGAGCGAGGACACACAGTCTTTGATGCCAAGCTGGTCGACACATCTGTAAAGGAGCTTTGAATGAAAGGAGATAACCTTGAATATTACATTAGTGTAACTTCCACATGCATATGCACACACATTCTTTTAGAGCCATACATATTTAAAAAAGTCATGCCCACCAGTGGGCTTGAGATTAGAATTATCATTTTAGCTGGTCCGCCATGACCGATGATCGAGCCAGCCTGAGATATATTGATTCTGTGCAGATTTAATTCGCCCATGCCACTGCTTGACTTGCACCTCTTGAGAAATGTAACTACATACACATTAGTGCAGACTGCAGCCATAATTATTTTGCTTGGTAGTATATATACTGTTAATTTAATCAATAGAAACATGACATAATCATTCACTCAAGGATGTTGAGGCTGTGAAACAAAGTGCAATGTGTAGTTCCTCTACTCTGTGTACTACTTGAGACCAGATCTGAAAGTGAGTCAAACCCCAAAGACACCCTTTTGTTAAAAAGCCTAAATTTACAGCATTCAAAAGCATATTTACAGTCTGGTGCACAAAAAAACTGGTTGAAGTGAATTAAAATACATGAAGATGGATACCAGAGTTATTGGCCACTATAGCTGACACAGTGTAAAAGATAGGCGTAGATAACGTGATGTCACCAACTGGAGTTTGAAGCCTTGAGATGAGCATATTCACTGTAGCCATCTTGGTTGCGAAAAAACCCTCAGATGCAACAAGAAGGGGCGGGTCTAACTCATGAGCTAACAACTTGTGATTGAAGTTGATTACTGACTTTTTTGTTTTTTTGAAACATGTTATGACCAATATTTACAAAATAGACTTAATGTTTTATTAAATACAGACCAAAATGAGTCACTGAGTCTATAACCTCATCAGCAAAGAACACAGAGATCAAAGCTGCTTTCTCATGGACTTTTATAGGACTAGAAATAATTTTGTAGCCCCAGCTGTTGCCATCTGGTGGCCGTCAGATCAACGCGGGTTTAAGGCAATCTTGTGTTTGCTTCATTTTTCCGACCTAGTAGCTGTCCATGTTTGATACTTTCTATGGTCCAGACATAGGCTGCTGGAGATGATCACTATCTGCTAACCCTAACCTCTGCTAATTTAAGCCACTGAAATGGATCTGATGTTTTCCCTACTATTGTCTTTTGGAGCATTTATAATGAATTATCTAACTAATATTATGGCTTGCTGTGTGGTAGGCACAATCCAATGAGTCTATACTTCAGTTTTGGTGTTTTGCTAATCTTTTACTTGCTAGCTAGCATTAGCTAATAACCTTTCACTCACCCTCTCATCCAAATAAAGTAACTTCTGGCTCTAAAAAAACCACCATCGCATCAGTCAGAATGCTGATATAGACTCTTCAAAATGTTGAGCACAGAAGCAGTGGGTGATGTCACAAAGCATCCATCCATCTTTTGTGCCGTTTATCTGGCATTTCCTTTTGAAAGCTCTGCAGCACCTGGGCCGATGATTTCAGTTGAAGTAACTGATCTTGTTCATTATTAATTAGCTCCAGCTTTGACACAAGCTTCTCAGCTCAGTCAGCATTATTTAACGTGTGTGAAAAAGCTCAACACAACGCTGAAACCCCAACTGCCAACGTGCGTTTTGGAGGTGTAATTACATTGTTAAGCTGCTGTGCAAACAGGGCGGATAAAGAGGGATATATTGCAATTTATTTTTATTTGCACTGAAAAAGCTCTGTCTTCTAACGGAGACAGAGCTTTTTGATTTGGGGATTTGTTTGAGTGACCTGGTGGAGATTTGGCTGAAATATAAAATTCATCTGTTTTGCTTAACCAATACGCATTACTCTCACACAAAGCTTGTGCTCCTGCATCTCCTCGCTTCATTTTTTTAATGCACATAAGCATTCAGCTATTGCTCTCTGTCTCTTCAGAGTGTAAGCACACACAAATTTTTTACATCTACCTTTAGCACGCCTAAATTCCCATTGTAATTCTGTAACACTCACAGAGACATAAACACATGTGGATCTCTCACATCTCACCTACAGCCTGATTCACACGTATGACCGATCAGATATTCACATATCATATTTTGCTCTTTCACTGTCTTTCGCGTTAGCCACCCAGACATACACACAAACACACACACATACCAGGTAATCCATCCCAGGGAGAGCGTTCAACATCTGGGGGACAGGGCTTTGTCTCCTGCTACATCTCCTGGGTCGCCCTTTACTGGACCCTGGCGCTTCCTGATGGATCACCCTCAGACCAGGATGAATGGTGCCTCATTGCCCCTTCTGCACCTACGATGCCATTTCATTCTATCTACGCTACTAATCTGTCATTCTCACTGGCCATTTGTTACTTCACTTGAGCTGCTGTGCACTTTACATATGCACACGTGTCTGCATATGGCCACACAAGTGATTTCCACCCCCCCCCACGCCTCACAGAGGAGCCATGCTGTCTCCAGCAGTGATTTGTGTCATCAGAGTGTGTATTTCAAGCATATTTAGAAGCAGTATTAAAAGGTGAATGAAAAGGTGAAAATTACATGACAAGGTGAAAATTGTTTTGTCTGCTATGCTGAGTAAAAAAGTATACAACAAGTGGATGTTTATTTTTTTCATATTCATATGCATAAGGTAACACTTGGTTTGGATAGTCTAATGGTGCTGTATCAAGTGAGAAAAACAAATATGCTGAACAAAGTGTCACTTGGCGGCAATGCTGCGGACTGTGACATATTGTAGATACTTAAATAACAGCAAGACTTTTCAGGGGGAGTGTTTAGTAGTCATGCTTTATTAATTATACAGTACACTGCAATTATACAGTAATTATCAGAATGGACTATAGAGAAAACTAAAATAAGTGAAAGAACTCAAAAGAACTACAGCTAAAGACAAAAGAACACTTCCAACAAAATCAAAGCAATTCCCCTCAGTTTTCAGCCTTTCCTGTTGAGCTTTTCCAGACTCTCCTCTGATGCTCTGAGTGTTCGTATGTAGAAAGGAAGGATACCATGGCCAGAGGGGAACCTGTCCATCAGTCAAAAACCTCATCTCTGAACCAAGGGACCTCCAGCATCACACCAAACTCTTCAGCACAAACATGTGTTTAGCCCCGCAGCTGTGCAGAGAGGAAACTAAATAGGAAATCAAGGAAACGGTAAACAAAGTTGAGCCGATCTGTGTCAAACAAAAACGCGTTGCCTGGGGAAAGACAGTGCAGACCTGTCTTGCTCTTCGGCCTTGAGTATAAACACATGAAATGGATTGCCTGCCTCGCGCCGTCTGCAAGTACCCAGGCTGTTTCCTTTCAGTAGCTTATTACTTAGGGAAGCCTGGATGTGATTCTAAGCGTGGGCCTCTTTATCCACTGGAACCTAGGAGAGATGTGAAGTTAAACCCACCCTGGAGGTGCCTATAAAATACACGCAGTTGTGTTTACACAAAAGTTTTCCTGGCTTTTCTCATTTTATGGTTCATGTCGGTCAGCAAGCCCTGTTTTATCCGCTTTTGCCATGGTAGCTAGCCTCCAGGCAATGTCTTGGCCACTTATTGGAAGCAGCGGTGGAAGGAAGAGTATAGATTGTCAGAGCACCAAGGTAGATTGCTTGCAGTGTTTCTATCATCCAAATAAGCTGCGGCATTGCTTCTGAAAGGACAGAGGAAGGGTGTGTTTCCTCCTGGTCTGGTTTTATCAAAGCAGAGAGGACCAAGTGCTCCACTATCGAGTGTCTCAGTGCTCTCTGGAAGAGTGGTACAAATCAGCAGCACACACAGCACACAGCATTAATCAACGGTCTGGGAGGTCAGTTAAGCATACCTGTCCCCTCACGCATCCTCCTTGAAATCTAGGCTGCAGCAATCAATCACAGACAATTCCCACATGGAGCCTAGATGATAAGCCACTTTTGGATGTGTGGAGTAAAAATAAATGAGAAAAAGTTTGCAACCGAGTCTCAGGGAGGTTTATTCTGAGTTCTGTCAACCATTGCCTCTACACTGTTACTCATGAAGCAGGGCCCTGAGGTCAGCCACAGAGGCTGTCAGAGCTCTGCTCCAGCTCCCATCGAGGCTTTGTCCATTGTCTGACAGTATAATTAAGGGGGTTGGCTGTGTGAATGACAATAAGATGTTAATTATACAGTGACACATCTCACTTACTTATTTTATGTATAATTTATGCATTTCCCCTTACTTTTGGGGTAAAGTAGGATCCTGCAGTTTTAATCTAAGCCCTTCCTTTCTGCCTAAAAATCTTTAGAAATATGAGCACATTCTTAAACATTACACTATATCTTTAAAAAAAAAAAATTAACAAATAAGTACCTTGCTGGGTCCAGCCATAGCTGCATGAGTCATTAATTAAATTCACAGGGTATTACAGACATATTTGATAAGAACAGTAGGGAAGCTTAAATGCAGTTTTTCTTAAATATTCTGTCTGATTTTTATCATGGTTTTCCCTTGCCACCTGGCAGGATTCTTTCCTTTGATTCTTGATCTTGTAGCCAGATATTATCACTAGCCTTATCTCAGAATTGCACAGCATTGAAGGACAGGATCCTGAGGTATGCTGGGACCAACCTCACACTGGAAAGATGTGGGAGGGCACAGAGAAGCGCAAGCCTTTGATTTTTTCAGCCCCGAATTATTAAATTCAAAGGAGAGATGTGTATTAGAATTAGTGATACTGCTCATGTACGATTTTGTTTGTTTGGGGCAGTGTATTCAATATTGCATCTGATCTCTTATTATTAAATTGCATAAATCTGATCCCTTTGATAAAGGATATTGATTAATGTAATGACTTGCATTCATCTTTGGGGACCGAGACCACTTTTTAAATCATTAAATAGCTACAGTATGTTTTATCTTGCTGTCAGATCAATATTCTACACTCCTGGACTTCAAACTGAATTTTGGGCCAGCACTTCCTATGTCTTTTTGACCTTTTGTTGTGCCAGATTGCACACTGTAGGATGCGAAACAAGGAAAATCCGTATTGATTCGCAATTCTTGTTCTCCAGAGATAAGGCTGTGTAGATGTTTCCCTCGTTTTCCACAGTAGTTTCTCGGTTGTTGGGGATTTGTTTTGTGCGAGAAGAGAGAAGAAGCTGCAAAAACTCAACGGTAAATACTGCAATGGTTTCCATTTCCCCACTGGAAGCCCAGCAGGCTAACAGCCACAGCCGGAGCCTGAGTTCCTGTCTCATATCACAGCACGATGTCACACTTTTAAAGGCATCAAAACCCAGGTGCAGCTGTGACTGACAGGTGCAAGCTTTCCATCTCTGGGACTTGGATAGAGGGCCGAGAAGGCTTATAAAACAAAAGCCTATTTGAGTGATTTCCCTTGCTTCTCCTTGGGGGTCGGGGGTGGGATTCTATATCGACAACATAACTGGGTGAGGCTTTGGGGTTCTGCAACAGTTAGGCGCTGGATACATTTCTTCCCTTTCTAAGGGTGATGTAGGTGGAGTAGATGGGTATCGTAGCGCTCTGCTGCTTTCAATCATTAATCAGTGTGGTGACCCCCGTTCTCCAACTCCCACCACTTCCTCAACTCTTTTTCTCTCAACACGGCCCAGGCCTCTAATGCAGATTCAACACACCCTTGGGCTCTGACTGATGAGAAGAAATCCTCTGCCTTAACTTAAAGCTGTTGATACAGACGAGAAGGAGGACTGGGGAAGAGAGAAAAACAGTCTCTAGCTGTGATCGTCCATCTGTGAGCCCAGAGAGTCGGCCTGATGAGGCCGACGCTGCTGTTGCAGCTGCTGAGGCGGCGGTGTCAGTGGTCTGAAGAGCTTAGCTTAATGTATTCCTTCAAATGCATGTTTGATGACCATCAAATATATGGTATAAGAGAACACATATTAGGTCACCATGGTGGTGTTGGGAGGAGTGTAAAAGAAGGAAAAAGAATAGGAAAGGAGAAAAAAAACACCACCACATGGCAGCCCTATAAAAATAGCTCTCTCTCTCACATCATCCTTATTTCCTAGTTCCTTTCCCTAGCAGCTGCTTTGATGGATCATTTTGTCTCTCTAATAGCAGCTCCAAATCCCTGGATGCTCTCCATTTATGTTCTGTGGGAGACTATAACAATTTAGCTGAATCCATCTAAAAGATTAGCGGAGAAGCACAGGAAAAAGAAAAGACAAAAGTCTAAGCTTTACCCAAGAGGCAATCAACTTGTACTTTATTTAGACTTTCCCTCTGCCTTTAATTTTTTTAAACTCAATGCTTTGTCAATATTAACTGTAGCTGCTCCTTGCCTCTTGATTTTTGAAGGAGCCTGGTATAAATGATGCAGTCCTCCAAGCTGGCAGAAGCCTTTCAATCATGCATGAGTGGTGGATAAGTGATGGAAGCTGCTGTGGCCTGCCACTCTCTTTTCCTCCCCGTCTGGTTTCCATTTTAACTGGGGGGAAAAGGATGAGAGAGATTTTCTATCACACCCGCCGCTTCATCACAAATATCAAGAGTGAAAAGAAAGCCAGTGATGTTTTGAGCAGTAGTTGCTGCCAGCTTGTAGATATATTTACAGTCTCTGAGTCCCACCGTATCAGCCAGAGCAAATCATGTACAATAACTTTAGTCTGTCAATCAGTGACATGTGGCTAATTTATCCCCTGTTCAGGGTTTGTATAGCATCATGACAGTTTTAATCAAACTTTCTGACAGTTTAACATTTATAACAACCTCATTACATATTTATACAACCTTTCTGGGCCATGACTGTGTATTTGATTTTAAATTCTATCCAGAAAAAAAAGCCCTTTTACCTTTTGGCTTCAACCATAATTGACAGGACTGTGGTGTTTGTGGTCATCTTTTTAATGGCATATTGTAAACTGACATGAAAAATATCTGTGAAGTTTTCCCTTTTTTTTAGTTACTTGGCAGAGAAGCTGTTCCTTGAATCTTGAAATACTTGCTAAAGTTTTTATGTGGATAGTCTCTCAGCTGCGCTACTCTCTCTTCATGTAATCCCAGACCATTTGCTTTTGTTTCTAAAGATGATTCTTCACTTTGCAGTGGAATGACTTGGAGCTACAGTTTTCACTGCTGGCATTGTCTGATGAATCCACTTTTCTAGCTCTTCATCACATCTTTGGCTATCTAGCCAGTGAAAAACTGATGTGACACAAGTGAAAAATGTTGGCCACCATCATTAGCTGTGAATTGACTGTAAATTCTCAAATCTAAGGTAAATGGCTCACAGAAAGAGCCATACTTTTTTAAATAAAAAATCTAAATGTTTTAGGTTATGACACAAAAACTGAAGGACCAGTGGTTAATTTCTCCACTTTTCAGTAAATACGTGGAAAATGTAAACCAAGACTGCTCTTGTGCAACACTTTAAGTGACCACTGCTAGAAAGTTTGCCTTCTTTGTTTGAGCATCATATTTTATGAAGCATTCTGACTAAAATCTTTTCAATATCTGGTCCAGCTGGTTTTGGAAGCCAGGATCGGGGTGTCAGAACCTCCAAACTTGACCACTGCCTGATTCAGTGCACCGAACCCTTATGGCCTCATCTATGGGTGGTGGTCCCATAGGAGGGCAGACCCATGTAGCTTTTTTTGGGCTAAGCGTGGCTGGGCCTCATTGTCTAATTTCCAGCCACCAGACCCCTGCCCTCGTGCCCCTACCCTACCCCTGGCCTGGCTCCAGAGTAGGACCCTAGGTGGGTAAACTCGACCCTTGATTTTTTTAAGTGTTATAGGGGTTCGCAAAATACAGTTCTCCGCTGAGAAAGGGTGGAGTGGCCACTCCGAGTAGGGAATAAGTTGCTGTGCCAAGAGGAAAGGTATCACAGGGTCTTTTTCACAAGTTCGAGAAGAGTGGAGCATGAGACTGAAATATGGATCAGGGTACCCATCTGTTGTGTTGAAGAGAGAGCGTAGTGTGAAAGCAAAGCCCTCGATTTCTATGTGCTGTCAATCTATGTTCCTTCCCTCACTTATGGTCACAAACTCTCGGTAGTAACCAAAGAATGAGGTTGCAGATGCAAGTGGTGGAAATGAGTTTTCCATGAAAAACGGTGGCTGGGTTCTCCTTTAGAGATAGCCGCTTCTCCTCCACATTGAAAGGAGACAGTTGAGGTGGTCGGGGGACCTGACTAGGACACCTCCTAGGTGAGGTGTTTTAGGCATGTTCTACTGGGAGAAGGCCCCAGGGAAGACCCAGGACACTGGAGAGATTATGTCACTCAGCTCACCCATATGAGCTGGAAGAAGTAGCTGGGGTGAAGGAAGCCTGGGTTTTTCTGCGCAGACTGCTACCCTCACAACCCGAACCCAGAAGCAGAGAGGCAGAAGTTGCATGGATGGATGAATTGATGGAGGGATATTTGGTCCATTTATGGTGATCATTAGGCAGGCAGCCACATATTCTCGTGAGGCTGGTATTGGTTCTGTGTTGTCACCTAAGGATAAATATTTGTCACGCTCTTTTACAGTATTGTATTTATTCTTGGTTCACACAAACAGTGATCACTATTGCATTGTACATAGGCAGGCTCAAGATAGAGGTTTGCCCACTTATCCAGCATGCTTGATGGAAAATCTATGATCGCTTCCTGGTAGTTGTTTTTGAAACAGTTAGTTTTAGCTCACATCACATTAGTGTGATGTAAGGTCAACTTTAGTCGCAATCAACTTGTCCCTCGGCTCTTCTTGAATATCTCTCTGTCTGCCATTATCAAAGACCCCAAGTCCTTGCAGATCACATGGATCCTGAATGAGACAGAATAGGACTGATCCAGGGAGTTTTTTCAGCCTCTTTGATGGCCTTGAAATTCTGAATTGTGATAGGAACTTTCAGAAACGAGTACCTGTTGTTTAGTAAAAAATTAATTGATTTAATAGATATATTTGCACATCTAACATAGCTGCTCCTTTATATGTAGAATCTTGACATGCACTTTTGGCAAGAATTTGGACAGGCATGTGAAGTGGGGCAAAACGTCAGCCTCAAAGTAAACTGCACATATACCATATGTATCTGGGGTGGATTCCCTTTGACCTGTACTTCTTTCTAGCTCCTCTAGTAACTGCCCTCAGTTTCCTCTGTCTGGTCTCAATGACAATGTGCTGAGAGAGCACATCGTCATTGAACTTCATTAACTTCTTGTTAAATATACAATTGCCTGTATTAAGTTTATTATGAACAGACAGATGATAACGGTGGTCATATCAAGTTACAGTTACCTTATATTCCAGACACGGACACCCAAGGTGGTGAATGCTGCCTTGTGGTAGCAGTAAGGTTTGTGTCTGAAATATAAATTAAGTTCTTGAAGGTGGTCCCTGACAGTGTCCATGCATATCTTACATCCTTCTACAAGTCCTTGCTGGTAATCTGTGGGTAACACAGTCATTGCCTCAGCTCGGAAAGGTGTGTGTAAGTTGCCTTGCAACCCCATTCACATACTCTCAATTAAAAAAAAATATATTTAGTGATAAACAAAATGATCTCACATGGGTATAAAATAATTAACTGTCTTAAACACTGTATCGTCAGTCCCGAGTCAATGGAGTTTTGTTTGTTGGGATTTCAGCCGAGAACAGCTGTCACAACAATGTCTGCTTTTCTATCGGCAATAGGGACCAGGTCAAAAAATTGATTAACCACAACTCCCAAGTTATATCCAGTTATCTGAGAGAAAGCATAGACAAGGATTTAGTATTCACAGTTCACTAACAGGACTGAGCATTTATTGGATTTTGACATCAAACAAACTAAATGTTCCCACATCAGACATGCAAATCAAGTTGCTTGGACATAGATGCATCTGTTCTCTAACTGACTTTCATGCTAATTCCCCATGGTGATTGGATTTCGAAATCAGCTTCTCGATGACTGATAAAATCTAAATCAAGCCTCTTGTCAGAGAAATAATGAGACCCATGATTATTCCATTGATCATTACTGAGTAGCTGGAAAAGAACAAAAGACAACAATAAATGTAGTCACTGATGTAAATCTTTCGTTTAATTTAAAAATAATGTTTGGCTGAGTTTTTCCTTTGATTTCCTGCAGTAGTTGGACATTAGACGCTCAGCCAAGCTTAAAGGTTTGGAAAAAAATGTGTTGTGTAGAGGTGTCAAATTTAATTTCACTAAGGAAAACAGTAGAAAACGAAACTGCCAGGCATACATAGCTTATTGACATGTTTCAATTTAAATAAAAATGCTTGTCTCATACAGCTTGTTTATTTACTATTTGGTCCACATAACCTGTCAATAAAAGAGCATATTACCCTTTATAACATTTAGTCAAGCAAAGTTGCCAATCTTTGATCATGTAGTTTAAAAGTACCATACAGCCTAGCCTTCTGCTGTGAAACTGGCTGCTAACCCCCCCCCCCAAAAAAAACCTTTCTGTTAAAACGGCATCACTTTGGGACTGGGCTTGAAAACAACACGCTCTAGTCGCATGGCTGTTCTTCCCTGCCTTTGACTCCATTTCTCTGGCACTATGTGGTTTCAGACATCAAAATGCCTGAAACTTCTTCATGGCACATGGTGATATGGCCCTTTCTTTGCACCCAGTACAGATATAAGCTAATCAGTCTCCCACCTCAGTTGAAATTGTTAGGCCCATGCTCTAAAACAGCAGCTGGCTTAAAGGTATCCATAACACAGTGTAATTAGAAATGATCTGCGTGTACTCAAGTTATGTTATTAGTCATGTTCAATAAGCGTTTATCTGTTAGTTAAGCATTTTCAGACATTTGTGTCTGTACACCACCATTATAGTTTGGAATGAAACAACCAATATGTGACTGAAGTGGAATCTTTAATTCATTCATTAAAATTATTGCACTTTGAATTAGAGCCATTTTTTATGGCGCTAACTCAGGGTCAAAAGTGGTATTCATTTGAAAATGATTTGAAATTGAAATTCTAAGTTTTGATATTTAAAAAATTAAAAACTGTGTTTAAAAAACGAATAAATTATGTTATCTTAAATAAATTATTTGTTTTCAGGCAAATCTCATTTTTTCAGTTTCAGATCTTTTTTTCCCCCCCCCCAATTTCTGACTTTTGACCCTGTTTTTTCTGTCATGGGCGTGTATCAAGGGGGAGAGGCGGGGCATAGACTAATGACTGACAAAGTTACAAGTTAAAAATGAGCACTTTGGTTGAAGATTGCCACCGCTCCTTCTCGGGATGCACCAGTCAACAGGTAAGAAACACCTGTTTCTGACAGTTGAGTGTTTGTAACATATTGATATACACTAGGTTAAAGATGTATTAGGGTGTAAAAGCATATTAAGGTGGGGGACTCTAATTTCAACATAATATACAGAATTACATCATTACTTCTATTTTTGTTAAACCACTTGAATTGAAATGGAAAGTCTACACCTCAGTCCATAAATGTGGTGTTGTGGTGTACAGAGATTCGTGGTCCAAATAGTTATAAATTTGACAGTACCTGCAGTTCAAACAGCATCAGATGCCTAGTATCTGATGCTGTTTTGGTAATGGTCTGTAATAATCCGCTTTCCTGAGTAATCTTTCCAATAAAACTGCTGGAACCTCAACAAACCCCCCCCCCCCCCCCTCCGCCCAC
>VVHJ01054914.1:1457-14788 GCA_015107715.1 Tylochromis polylepis
GAGTTGCTGCCATGCGATTAACACAAATATTTAACTAGCCAAAGTCCAACTAAACGGGTAACTACTGAAGTGCTCGTGAGTTAATACTGCCATATTTAAATGTGTGATTTCTGGGGACAGTGTTTGCATTTAATCACATGACAATTAGGTGCCGCAGATGTAAAATTTAAGCTGGATTTAAGTTTGTTTAAGGCCTATAGTAGCGTGCACGCTCCGTTTTGTGTAACTATTTTTAAATCCCGGTAGAACTGCAACCACATAAGCTAGCGCAATAATCTTTTTTGCATATGAAACCAGAGGAGTTGCACTTACACAACATGCATTCAACTTGTCCCAGGGCATGGCTTCCTTCCACATATGGATTTGCAAAAATCCCATAAAAAGCGCTGGCAACCAAAAAACATAATATTCCAGAAACACGCTTTTCCGATCTGATCAGCTGTTCATAACACTTCCTTTGTTGGAATAAACGTCAGCGCGAACCCCCTCATGTCTGCCATTACCTGCCAAAACTGGAAGTGACATCATTTTGTGAGGGAAACTTAGTCCCCTCCGCCCCCCACAGGGCCTTTATAAACATTTAATGGCGTTTTTAAAATTCATGTTTGACCTTATGCCTTTCTGTTTAGTTTCTGGAATGCTTAGAACTCAAATTGCACTGTTGGAAATAGTTTATTTTGATGCACATGCTGGGTTTTGGGGGTTGTTTTTTTTTTGCAAATTTGCATTATAATATTTATTTTCGTTTTTCCTGCAGTATATAAAAATTGGTGCATCTCAAAAATAAAACTAAGACGACACTCAAAATAAATTTCCTGTGATTGGAAACAATTTTGTGCAACTTTTTTGCATTTACAGTTTTGACGGATATACCTCTGAAATTTCTCCAACTAGAAATATGTGTTTAAAAAAAAAAAAAAAGATTTACATTTTTTGTAGTTTATTGCACTTTTTCAAGTTATGTAGTTACTATGGACTTAATGCATACATATTATTAAAATTTGGGATATAACAGTTGTATTGATGTATAGCAACTTGAAAAGCTCCCAAAAACATAAACATAAGCTCTGATGGAATTGGTTCTATGGTGGGGCTTAAAGGCTGTGGAGCTGTGGGCATTTGGTGCCCTCTAGTGGCTGATGCCACACTGTGCTGCCTTTTGAGTATTATTTTCAGTGTTTGGACACTGACAGCGAGTCCTGAACGCGCTTCAACTGCAAGTTTTGCACAGATTCTACAAATACAAACCTTTCCTGGCTTCTTCCTCCAGCTCATCCCAGTCTTTCCCGCTCTCCTCCTCACTGCCCAGTGACGCACTGTAATCTGCAACACACCCCCCACCCCCAAAACAAGAAAATCTGGTTCATCAGTGTGTACAAGTGTGAGTTCAAGGCAAAGAGCTGTTCAGGTATAGATCGTTTTCTCAAGCTTTTATTGATCATTTGATTCATCAATTTACATCTCAGAGGTTCAAACGGGCCCATGGAAATCATACCAGAGTCCTCTGTCTCTGAGCTGTAATCCTCATCACTGTCTTCCTCTTCCTCTTCTTCTTCATCTGCAGACGGGTTGAACGTCTCATCCTCCATTTCTGACTCTGAATCTTCCTCTGCGCCACTTCCCTGAGGCAAAACACGGCACGCAGAGAGGCATGTAATCACAAATCTGCTATTTTATTCTCATCACTGCGTTACGACTAAAATGGAGTTCTTCAGAGGAAAAAATGGGAACATAGAACATTTTAAAAACTGTAAATTTCTGCTTAGGTTATGAAACTATGAACTCACCTCGCTCTCTGGATCCAAGAAAGACCAGCCTCCCTGTTCGAAGAACCCCTCTGGGTCGTCAACGATGGTCTTCATGATCTTGGTCCAGTTCAGAGACTGGACGCCCTCTGTGTACTTGATGTCACAAGAGCTAAAAAAAAGGAGCAAAAAAAAATTAATAAATAATTTTAAATCCATCTAAAAGAATAAGTCGCTGATTAAAGCAACTGGCATTACTTGAGCCACTCTTTGATGGGGTCGAGAGAGTTCACGGGTACTGCGTTGATCATGGTGACCTTCTTGTTGTAGTCCTTGTAAACGATGACCACGTCAAAGTTCTTCAGGTGGAACTGCACACGCTCAAAGTGAACCAGCTCCACCTCGTCTAGAGTGACCACAAACGGCGGCTGCAGACAGACGAAACAGATTTTTAACAGACTGAACCGCCAGCAGGTCACTGCACACATTTCAGCTTTCTTCTTCTTCACATACACGAATTCAACCTTTGAACTGTCTCCAGCTCAGTGCCAGCTGCTCACTCACCCATTCAGTAACATTGACAAGAGAACTGGACGTGGGTTGTAGCAGGCAGGTACTCCTGTAGGGGGCGCCCTGGAACCTGTAAATAAAGAGGCACAGGCCACATGCTCACAGGGGTTTCCACCACCTCCTCGCACGTTCACATCAGTTCCCAACAGCCTTGGTTACTCACCCCAGGTCTCTGAAGGGCACCTCGAACTCCAGCTCCTCTTTAGTCAGTGTTTCCACCTTCTCGATGAAGTTCTTGAAGGCCGACTTGAGCTTGTGCCTCATCTCCCTCTCCATCTGCTCGGCGTACAGGTCGTCCCGGTCGTGCATGTGTTGATGTTTGCCCAAGTCTGTGGTGATCTCGCCCACCTCTGTGTAGAACTGGACGTCCGTGTGGCGTCTCTTACCAAACATGATGGCGTTCTGAAAGAAACGCAACAGTTGTCAGACCATTTTTAGACTTCTTAAAGGGAATCGTTTGGACATATGAGAGAGCCGATAAGTGAATAAGCCTAAGAATTATAGATCAATGAGATGCTCAAGTATAGTTAACATGAAGCTCCACCCAGCAGAGTGCTGAAGGTTATAAAGGGGAACGTGGGGGTGGCATCCCCTAACCCTGGGTCCTGAAAGGGAACGAGCCCGTCTCCCAGCTACACTGAACCAAACACACTGTGTTAAGCTAAAGCCTCAGTCACAGACCAGTCAGTGGTTGCCAGGTGGTCACCAATCAGTCTCTAGGCCTAAGCCCAACCTCAAATGTCAGACGTTTACAAGTCTCTTTTCTCTTGCCAAGTGTGATGCAGCAGAAACAAAAGGGTTTCTTTATGGTGGCTCTGAGAGGTCGAAAGTACTGAAACTTATGAAAATACCAGCAAATTTAAAAAATAAAATAAAATGCTGCTGCAAAAGCTCACAAAACACAAAAGACATTTTTCATGTTGAAGAACCATGTGTGTTTTTAATCGCACGAGTCATAAAAGATCCATGTTTGCCATTAGTAGTTCAGCACAGCTGTTCCATCTTTTTATTGTACACACCCAAATCATTTCTGTTCTCTTTTGTTTGCAGTTTTTTGGGGGAGCTTTCCCAACATTTCCTCGTCCATTTCTGTTGCGTTTTGCGTGCTTTTCGCAGCATTTATCTATTTGCTGGTGTTATTTCAAGCTGCAGTGCGTTTGCCCTCTTAGGGCCACCAGGTCCTAACAGGTTACTGCAGGTCTCAAAAAGTTAAACTCCTTCATAAGAGGTGAAATTAACATCAACAATTAACTTGAAACTGTAAAGCTTGTCAAAGTACCATTTTATTTGTCTGCGGAGCCCAGACATCACAAGCTAACTCACTACCTTCTGTTTGGTTTTGTAATAGTCATTTAACACAAATGAGAGTTTAAAAATACAATGTTCAAATAAATTAACGAAGCACTCGATCATCCCAGTGTGACACAAAGTCTGTGAAAGTTCTGTCAAGTGCTGCTACTGTCTCATGCTGCCAGCAGTGATAAGCACACAAGCAAAAACTAAAGAAAACTCAGGAGGTATAAGCAGAGAGCTCTGTGGACACCAGCGGCTCCTGTGTTCCCCTAACCACAGGTCAAAGCGAAGTCTCCAGATAAATTAAGGGTGTATTTTTGAATAAGCTTACCTTGAGGTGGAAGTGCAGTACAATGATCATCTCGCCGTCACACGGCTGGAAGATGGCGTGTTTGATGTTGTTGTAAAGAATGTCCACTTTATCGCCGCGGACCGACGTGAAACGGAAACCTGCACGGGGAAGAAGAGAGAGAGAGAGAGAGATTCCCAGTTTTAAAGACATCATTTCCGAGACTTGGGCATCCTCGTTTCCCAGTATTCCCATTGACTGCTCTCCTCACCATTAGTATGAGCCTCCAGCGAGCCCTGCATCCTCTTCTGCGCGATGTTGGGTCTGATGTATAGGTCTTTGAGTTTGGGGTTGCTGCGATTGAGGTTGATGACAAGCGAGTCTTGCTTGACGATGCCCTCCTTCTCCTTCTCTTCGGCCTCTCGCGTTTTGTAGCGTTTCTGCACCTCCTTGATGATGCGGAAGGCGTTCTGCAGGTTGGTGGAGGGCACCGACGTGTCGCCGGGAGCCTTCAGGTTGGACGCCCGGTACGTGCTGAGAGGCGTGCCAGGGAAAGAAAAGGATTATTGGAACATTTGCTCCTTCAAATACTGCAGCACAACAAACATAGTGACCTGAGACCAGAGAAATCTACACACATTTTGATAGAAAAGGCTGGAAAGACTCACATTTCTTTGACGAATGTGGCTTCAGGGTTGGGGAAAATGTTTCCCTCCTGTCGGCCCAGCGAGCTGCCAGGGACGTAGAAGTTGATCCTCAGGTAGGTGTAGTCTCCTTCTACAGACATACTGATGTTCTAAAAGGCATAAAAGCAAGAAAATGTCTGTAATTAAGACCAAAAAGGTAAACGCAGACTCTTTGCACACGTAAGTGTGACCGGGTCTGGATGTATTTGTGGTAGTCACACACCCCCAAAAACCTCAGAGTACCTTGATGGTGGCGATGTGAAATGGAGTGGCGATGCCGAAGACGGGCATGATGACAGTCTCGTACTTCTTGTCGATGAAGATCTTCATGTCCCGGATGTCCTTTTCTCTGGGCATCTGAGACACGTTCTTATAGGAGACATTCGATTTTCTGGCCCTAAGAGGAAACAGAGTTGAGTCGCTTAATGAGGAGAAACTTAATTAAATGTGAGAATTTACAGTTCTGCTGCCAATGTCTCCCTCTCTCTCCTGGGTTTATTAAAAAAAAAAAAAGTAAGCGCTTATTAAAGCTTTTTGTGTGGCATGCTAAAAACAAATAAACCTAACACCCCCAGCGCTGTTACATGAAGTGTAATCAGTCTTTTTTGCTCACACTGAGCAGACGCCGACATTGATCAAAGCAGCGATGACACACACACACACACACACACGCACGCATCACTTCATAACACGTCTTGTACAAAAACAGACCGGCATGTTTTAAAAGGTGCAACTTTTATTTTGAAGACAAATGGGTCCCGCTTCCTGCACGTTTCGCACTTTTGAGTTTCACTGCAGCTCGGAGAGTAACAAGTCAGACGGCGGGCAACCGCAGCAACACCAAAAGCGAGCGCAAAGATTATTTTGCCAGCTGATCAGGGAATGCATGATTCCCCCCCCCAGCAACAGGTAGGTTGCTAGGGAAAATCTCAAGGTCTTATTCACATGATTCTATCCGGTCACCAAAATAGTCCACAGGTTATTAGTGTCACGCAGGACCAGAAGTCTTTTGCCACCGCCCCCTGCTGGCCTTTAAACACTTTCCCCGAATGGTTTCCACTTTTCAGCTCCACAAACGCCATCCAGCTTTTACACCATCTTTGGCAGGAGCCTTCAGCTCAAGTTTAAGGCGACGTACACGGGTAATTTCCAAATAAATTTCCAGTTTCTTTCTTTATTGAATAAACTCTGGCCAAGAGAGCCAGTGAGACAAAATCCAAAATACTGTCTTTAGTTATCAACATTTGAAATGATGAAGGCACTTGAAAAGTAACACAAAATTAGCTGCCTTTCCAGAAAAACACAAAAGCTTTTCCACAAGTACTTAAGGTTTTTTGCGTGTACAAAACCCTGTTTAGTCTTTCCCTCCCAGGCTTCTAGACTTCTGATTGGCCAACATTTCTGCACTGTTAGGATTGGGCATGTTCTTGACAGCGTTTGACTTCATTTTTTTGCGTTTACATGTGGACGGGATTTTTTTTATTATTTTTTTTATTTTCCATTTTCAAAAATACCCAAGTGCGTAACCTAAGGACGTTCAGTTCGACTCCGATGGTAAATTCTCTCCAAATATGATTGTCAAGTAAATTAAATTACAGTTTAACAGTATTTATTAATTTTCACAATGACCTCGAGGGTGCTCAGATAATAAAATAGTTTTTTTGTATTATTTCAAGTAAAAGTTTACATTAAAAAAAATAAACAAACAGCTTTTGGAGAAAAAAAAAAGTCTATTTTGAGTTTTCCGTTTCTTCGTTTTCATCAACTACAGTTCACATGTAAACCATCTCGGCTCCAAAACTTCTTCCTTCCATTTCCTCGATTTACTTCTTCGGACTTCTGCATCTCGCCAGTTTTCTGTTTTCACATGTGCTCTGGATAAATGATTTGATTGCAACTCATTCCACATGATGCTGCTCAACCAAAGTAAGTGATTGGTCTGTGCGTTTCCTGTGCACAGACCAGAGCAGCCTGGGTCCAGATCTGAACCACAGTACACCTACGATCTACAGCAAGGACTTACCTGGTTGAGCATTACAATGACTCACCCACTCTAGTTTAACCCGAGTTGATGTTTTCAAACACAATCATTTTGTTTCTTCACCCTCTGATAGCTTTAGTTCATTATGCACGGTGAGAGTACCGACTCACTTCTGGATCTGCTGCTCTCCTTTCTGCTCCGTCAGACGACGCTTCGCTTCTTCATTCAAGTGATTGGCCAGCTCCTTCTGGTGAGCCCGCCTCTTCTCCTCCGCTGTCATCTCGTTCTAAGTTTGACAAAAGACAACAACTGAGTGACCACACGGCGACACCAGGACCATGTTTTAAAAACTATTTTTAAAAATAAGGTGGAAAAAACACAACATACATGCAGAGAACAGATGTGCTAAAGCTTTGGATGGACAACAAACAGAACTAAACACAAAAGTGTCACTCAAATAAAAATGACGACTTCAGTCCCATCAGCAAAGGGATTTTTAAGACTAAGCCAGTTCAGCTGATGAGATTTTAGGAAGAAACAATGAATACTTACCTTCCCAAGTAGCTGGTAGAGTACAAAGACATTCACACTCTTAGTTATCAAAACTCCGTCAAGGCGGCAAAAAAAATCACAAAAACACCAGGCACATACTGAGCGACGCACGCGTCCGCACTTACTCTGGTTCTGTCTGCGAGCAGAGCAGCACTCCGAGCGCCTTTCCCCAGCAGCTCCTCGGCGTCGTCGCCCTCTTCCTCCTCGTCCTCCTCATCATCATTCTAAAGGAAGCAAAAACAGCGATCACTTCCTGCCCTCGCTCACCAATTTAAATCAGATTCAACACACAGGCACACAAAGAAATCCACCACACAGGCACACAAAGAAATCCACCACACTAACACTTCAAGCATGGATAGTGACAGAAAAGGTGAAGCACTACAGAAAGCATCTGTAACCATGTTAATGTCAAACGTATCTAAGAAAAGTCTCTGAACTGCATCACAGGTGCTGCTGAGAATGCACAATATACAAACTATGAATAAGAAAGGATAAAATCCTAACATCTGGATGGCACATCAGTATTTCCCCACACGCAGACTTTACTCTGCTAGACTGTCCAGGTGTATTTTGCGACTTGTTTTAGCATTTTTATACCTCTTTGAACCCCTCCCTCTTATTTTGAAAGTCCCGTTGCTGCTCCTTCCCACATTCCCTCTGACAAAGAAATCCTCTGCGAGCCTCACGATCTCCTTTAACCACAACCTGCAGCATGTTCATGTTGTTCTACCATGAAGCTCACAGAGGGGCAACAATCTGCATTTCTCGAGCCCACGCACAAAACAAACTGACCAGAGTGAAAGCTCAGCGCTGACACGTTAAATATTATCACATATGCCGTTTATAAACTGAAAGCAGGGCTGTACCTTCTGTCGCATGCGGACATGTTTACCAGCAGGCTTTCTACTACAGGCATCACTAACCCAGTCACACACGTACAGTGCTTTCATCTACACCAGGGGGTGTCCAAACATTTTCCAAAAGTGCCGTATTTATTAATGGGGAAGAAAAAAAAACCCATTTTGTTTTCAGTAACACAAGAATTGTCATGATGGTGATCAGTTGTGTTCAAGCCTAAACACAATAAATCTACTTTTTTCGTTCACACGTGGAGAGTAAAATAACAACGACGAAGCGGTCAGGAATACCTGAAACTTCAGTGAAGCTGCTGAATGTCAGCATCTCAGGTTCATTTTAAATTCGACTTACTATTGCGTGTATTGCAAGTCTGATCCATGTTGTGTTGGTTGCAACACGGATCAGATGGTGCTGCCACCATGAGGTGATAAGAGAAATTACACTTTATTAAAATCTGTTTGTGGTCGTGGGCCATAAATAACACATTTAACGTAGGAGGCAGTACCACTCAGTCAACCACTAGAGCAACCCTAAGTGGTGTGGACCAATAGCTCTGCCCATATAATACATCATTATAAATAAGGACATAAATAAAGCAGTTACTGTGACCACGCACCTTCAGGAAGATTCCCACGTTTTTGATCTTTTTCTTTACCGGTGTGAGGACTGTGGCGGCCTCCTCCTGTGATACGCACATCAAAAATGTTGACCATCATGTTTCAGCATCAGCATGAAGACAATGTTGACTTAAGCAGATAAATGTGCAGCTGGTTAACAGTGTGTACAGACCAGTCGTTACCGTTTATTATAATTAACCTTTATATTTTTGTGGTTTGAATGCTGGGATCTACTCTAACTTCAAGCGAGGGAAACAGGCCTGCTTACCTCATTGATCTGTATTGTGTCACCAAGAAACAAGGCGTACTTCTTCTGCTCTTCTTTCTTCGCATCTTTATTCACCAGGTCAGAAAAACCCAAACTGATGCTGAGCACCATGCCTGAAGGACACACACACACACACACACACACACACCTCCTTTAAGAAACCGTTAAACTTTCTTTGATGCATAAAACCACCTGCGTGCTTCACTGAGTCGACAGTCTCACCTTTTTTCAGTTTGTACTGATTTTTGACGTTCAAAACCAGCGACCCTTCTCTGAACTCGATCCCCATCGCAAAGCTACGAGAAGGAAACAAAGATATGAGCGTTCTGAATTCGAGGACATCCGAGAGAAGAAAGCCCCTGTGGGTACTTACCCGAGGTTTTTGGTCAGCTTCTGCGCAAGCTCCGGCTTCTCTTTCTTCACGTACTCCATGACTGTGTTGTACGCGTCACAGATTTTGACTCCTGTGGAGGACATGCAGGTTTACATACAGTCAGCATTAACACTTTTCCCTCCAGCACCCTAAAACTCATTACCACTTCAGTCATTCTTCCAGGTTAAAGCAGAGACATTAATGAGTTTCAGTTTTTAAAATGTAAAATATGTGAAGCTGATTTTCATCATGAAAGACAATCTGAAACTTTTTTTATAAAAACAAAACGAAAGCACACTTCCCCCCAAAGCGCGAGGGCTATACTTATGTCTGAACTTTGACCCTGAATCATTAATTATGCATTTTCTCTGACCTTTGGTGCTGTCAATGAAGGTGAATGCAAATCCTCATTCAGTCTAACTTTGACCCAATTTTCACCTAAATTAAATCAGCTCAAGATGTTATATACAAAACTTGAACATCTTAGACTGTGAACACTAGACTGCTAACAAACAAAAGCAGACCAATGGAACAGATCAGACACTCCTTCCAAGTGGCAGCAATGGGCATTTTTTCAACTCAGGTGACCTGTAGTTTTTGTATTTGCACACAGACTTTATTCCCAGCGTTTCAAACTCTGAAACTCTGCACTGTGCAAAGACTACAGAACACAGAGCAGAAACCAGCTCGCTCCCAGTTATTCCATCGCCATGCTCCTGAACTCACCGTGCTTGAGCTCCTTGAGCAGCTCCTCTTCCACCTGCAGCAGGAAGTTGTAGTTGTCCTGCATCTCCTGAGAGGGGTCCACCATGAGTGTGCGCACCAGGTTGGAGCAGTACGACTTGTAGCGGATCCCCATGGCACACGTGATGGCACCAAAGTGCATGTGGTTCTTATCACTGCGCAGAGAGGGAACAAGGGAGGGTTATTGATCATTGGTCTCTCCTCCTCGTCTTGTCCTGCTGACTGAGTCTATAATCTGTGAGCTGTACTCAGGCACCGTTTAATAAATCCTAGTGTTTTCCTACCTGATTTAAAACAAACAAAAAAATGTTCAAGACCAGCTCAGTAGTTTAGAGATTAGCACAACTCATCTATCTGGGTGCTAAACAGGTGAGTCGCCAGGTACGTTAGCTCTGCACTGAGATCCACCTGAAAGCATCTCTGAAGCTCATTAACGCTCGACCACTTTAATGCACATCAAAGATTAAACCGTAAAAACATCAAGCTGTGGCTAAAGACTCAAATCTACTCATGTAACGCTGCACTACATGTTTCCCATAAAATGTAAACTGTTTTTGTTTTGTTTTTTTCCATTCAAGGCTGCTGGATTTCTGCAAAACTCCTGATTTTGGATTTCTTTAACTCTTTACCCCTTGAAAGTCAACTAGGACCAACCTTGAAGCTCTTGTGAACCTGAAACTTAAAGAGCACTTTAACTTAAAAATTAATACATTTCCAGCCCTACCAAAACCAATTTATTTAATTGTGACAAAATCAGCCGCAGACACCTCGTGGGTCTAAGTGAGACTGGACCTGCACACACCTGACCACGCTGAACTTGAGACTGTAGTTCCCACCGCTCTGGATGATGGGAGGATAACACATCTCCACAGTGGATGGATCCGCACCGCCCAGGTACTTCTTTTCCTCAATGGCCTTCTCCACCGACTCCGCCAGCTTGCTGTGACGCACTTTCTGTTTGGGAGGAGCGAAAGATACAAATGAAGATGTGCGGAAGCTGCTCTGCTGCACAAAGTATCAGTTACACCTTCAAGGACACAGAGTTTCCAAAACTAATCTGAGAGTGTTTGTGCATTATTCCAATCTGTGCTACACTGGACCTTCATAATGTACCAATATATTGATGACTGAAAAGTGATGCAAACACTATGATAAGACATGGATAAATTGTGTGTTTTTAAGCTGTTCTGAGCACTGAAAGCAGACAGCAACACACAGCTTGAAAACACAAGATGACACAAAGTCCAGCTGCTCCTCCCCATCACCTCATCAGCATCAACGATCTCCATCACACGCTCCTTGAAGAACTTTGAGTAAACCTCGCTGGTGATGGCTGCCGCCTTCTTCATCAGGGCCAGCTCTCCGTCTTCCTTCACCGCCATTGTGTAGGCGACCACAGCACTGATGTCCACCTGCAGGCAGAAGCGCAGTACAGCTGATCACAACTGAAACAGGAACGTAACATTCACAGACCTGGCCGATGTGTTGGGACCGTGCCTCACCTTCTCCAGTCCCTCAGCAGAAAGTGTGTCATTCCAGCTCTTCATGTACTCTCCTGGGAATTTGTCTTTGCTGAACACGCCTACCGTCTTGCCCTCTTTGCTGCCTCTGATCGCCTCGATCATCTTGTCAAAGTTGGCCTTGTTGCTCTCATTCTGAAAGACAAGTAATACACGAATAAGAGGCCGTAAGGGAAAAAAAAAGAAATCATTTCTAGCAGACTGCACTGCACCCCGCCCCACACCACCCCACCCCACACCACACCAACGTGGTAACGCACAGATGCCAATTGTTCCCGTTTAACAGTCAGCACAGAAACTTTGATTCCTGCCAATCCCAACATAGTACTCTCTGCAATATGAAAGAAACCTCCCTCTCCCGTCTCCACACAAGTGCCAAACCATCACATCTGAATCATCCTTCTCTCCACACGACCATCTCCTCTGTGCCGGCTGCATCTGGTGTGGTCTCTCGTCTCCAGCTACAGCCTGACAATTAACCCCAGTCCTTTCGTGGAAGTGGCAGCCACATGCATGAGAAGGATGTAGTTTTTGAGGTATGGCTACTCCACGCTCTAAAGCCCTTGCTTTTCTCTGCAGAAGCCCCTCACAACAAGCTCTCCATCTGCTCTGAGTGGTTCGAGCATGCAGGGGGTGTCCAGAGAAGAGGAAGGACGTCAGATAACAGCGTAAAACCAAGATGTTGACGTGATAGATTGCGCAAAACCTCACAGGACTGCACCTCCCGCAGAACAACTGCACTTTGTGTGCACTGGAGAGCAGCCAGAGTGTAGTCAAAGTGCAGAAAAAGGTAGAGAAAAAAAGTGCTTATATGAATAAGGCTTATATTAAAAAGCACTTTGAAAGCTCAAAATAGAAAACCGATATACACGACCAGTCCATCTGTAGGATATGACCGCTCCCTGCTCTGCTCCCCTCATAGAGTCTTTTCTATCCTCTGAGTACGACTCTGCTACAAAATAAACTGCCTCGAAATGACTTCTGTTGTAAATTTAAACAAATAATAACATCTTTATTGCCACTGCACACGTGCAACGAAACTAGATTTGAAGGTGAAAGTCAACAGATACATACGTGGCTAAAAATCTCGATACCCTCCAAACTGAACCCGCTATTAGTTATTATTAATCTGGCTCTCTTCCTCCCTTCACCACCAAATAGTCATGGCAGATCGCTGCCCCTCCCTGAGCTTGGCCCTGCCGGAGGTTCTTCCTGTTAAAAGGGAGTTTTGCCTTCCCACTGTCCCCAAATGCTTAATCATAAGCGGTCATGTGATTTTTGTGGTTTTCTCTGTAGTACTACAGGAGCTTTACCTTACAATGAAAACCACTTTGAAATGACAGATATGATTTAGAAATAAAACTGCACTGGATTGAGCAACATCTGATTTGTAAAGGAAAAAAGTCTGAAGAATTCAAACCACAAAAGAGGAAGCTTTACATTTTTCTCAAGCGCTCGATAACAAATCAGATTCCCCTTTTTGGACAAACCGAGCCATTAACAAAAATCACACACTACTAACTTCTTTGTGTGTGTGGGCGCGAGACGACTTCACCTGCGTTACCTTTTCTCTGGTGAGCAGGGTAATGGGCGGGACACCGTTGGCGTTCTCGTTGCCTTTAGTTACAGCCACCTGCTTGAGGAAATCCACCTTTTTCTTGCTGGCAAGGAAGATGATTTTGGTGTCGCAGAACACCATGATGGTGTCAGTCAACTCGTAGCCAAACAGCCACGTCTGAGAGAGAAAAAAACCAACAAAAAACAGTACAAATTTAAACTTGGACTAACTGGAGAAGTTTGAGGGCTGTTTGGAGGAATTTTTTTTTTTTTTT
>VVHJ01054930.1:4908-15862 GCA_015107715.1 Tylochromis polylepis
GATGTTTGCATTAACTCCAGATTTGAATTCAGAATTCTAATTTTTGTTAACGATTCTGTTCAGATCGATATTAACGAAGAGGCCGTGTGAAGCAGCTTTATGTGACCATTCTCCTCTAAAACCGGTTTTGAGGAGTAAGACGATCATATTTTATCCACATGTCGCTCACTTTGTCTCTTCTTTGCATTTTTGCTGATGATGATCCTTCGTACATTTAATCATACATTAAAATTTGCCTACACAGCAGGTGAGCGCCCACAGGTTCTCTTCTTCTCTGCCTCTGGTGCATGTGGCTGCTCTCTGGCCACGTACATAAAACATCAAGCTTTATGTACGTCTTTCAAGTACACAGAGACAGAAAGATGTGAGGCATCAACAGGAAGAACGGGAACACTGTGGGATCCTGATACTGTGAGCGGGCATGTGCAACAAGAATGTTGCCACTGATAATTTGCAAATGCCTAAAAACAATAGCCTGTATATAAATTCTGTAGTTGTTTTAACAGGACCCATTGGGCAGGTCCAGTGCAGAAAAGCATACCCTCCCTAATCTGAAATACGAGCATGTATTAAATAAGGATGGCCACTGGGACACATCAGGAAAGTGTTTACTAAGGTCGTGTATCAAGTGAGCAGTAGGGTCACTTTCTCATAGACCTATTAGAAAGAATCGCATCCAGCTTTCATTCCTGGAAGCTACTTTCAGTTATTATATCCAGAAACTCAACGTCAGGGTTTGCTAACATCACCAGCCCTGGGGCAGACTGGACAACATGAGACTGAAAATGCTGGGTGCAGATATTAATGTTTGAATTGGTGTTGTGTTTTATTATTCGTTTGTATTTTTATTTGCTGCTAATTATAAAATGTCAACATAACTCAGCAGGATACAAAGGATGGATGGCGAAGACGATAAACTTTAAGCAGGGTCAGGTGGCCGCCGTGAGCAGCTGCAACAGCGGCCTCAATCCTGCAGACCTGTTTGGGGCCATGAACGTCTTTTAGAAATTTCATGGCAATCGATCCAGTACCTGAAGAAATAGCTGCTCTTAACTGAACTGGTTCATTCACTCACAGCTTTTCCTTTGGTGCACAACAAAGGAAAGACTGTGTGCAGCTTTTACTCTGTTAAAGTCGGAAATTACTTGATCCAATTTTATAGCCACAAGGTCTTCATCAACACCCCAGAAAAGCACATTCACAGCCAGAGTCACATGACACCGTGCCCTCCAACAAGCCTGGTGTGTTTCCGATCAGAGAGACAGAGCCATCATTGCCTTTGTTTTTGTGGCTGGCTTGCAGAACGACTCCCTGTTCCTCCCCGCTTTACTGCACGACACCCTCAGCATGAGTGACATGTAATGTTGTACTCCCAAACACAAAGACACATGTTCAAAAGCACACGTACACACAGAGAGCCCAGGAAGCAGGCCGAGCCCACCGGCGGCCTTTGATCGTGCTCTCGGTGCGCGCGGGGGAAGGTTTGGGCGTCCAAGAGGGATTTACACGATTTACAGGAGGGAGCAAAATAACACCTTTTCTCACCGCAAACGTAGGTGCAGCACTGTTCTTCACGCGGCGGCGTCCCAGAGAATCACATGAGGTTTTTATTCATGTACGTTTTCCAAAGAAGGTTGATCAAGGCTCACGTTCCAGCTAAGCCCAGCTGTCATCAGCAGGACCAGCATTCTCAGACACACCAGTCAGTGTAGGCCCCTTTACTACAAACTGGACGAGCACGGTGGTTGCAATAAGCGTCCCAGTAAAAGACTTCTCACAGCAACATTTCTTAAACTCCTTTTGGGGGATGCTGAGATTTATAATCTCTCCAGCATTTTCTGGGACTGCTGCCACTTAAAAAGAGCTAACAATAAATGTCTCTTTTTAAGTGGCAGATTCCAGATGCCAAAACTTCTTACTGTAAATCTGATACTGAAGAAGTGAGACTGGAAGTCTTTGAATCAAGAGTCATGCCACCCAGCCTGGACTCGGGAAATGGGGGAAACCCGGGTGGACCACACCGGGGAGTGGTTCTTATGTATCTGGCAAACAGGCCGCAACTGGAGAAGTAACGTGATGGAGCCAGTGCCTGCAGTTATGGGCAAATCTCTGGCTTCATGAGGTTTAGATGAAACGAGCAGAAATGTTATATTTCTATTATGTTTTCCATCATTTGCACTTTTAATGACGTCATCTTGTTGGATCATCTTCGTTGGCAAAGAAGTGGATCCAAAAAACAAAATGACAGGAAGTCTTAGCACACACTTAGATCTCAATGGGAAAATCGTGCTGGATATCACTGCAGCAACTCAGAATGATACTGAGGAGTGTGTTTGCTCCCCGCATGCTTGGAGCACGCTCCTAACGAGACAGCAGATGGTGAGCCAGGACCCACTGCACCGGTGTGTCCGCCTGACAGTGGGTGCGAGCATTTCATCCCGATACCCAACAGCAGTCAGGGCGCCGCTGGCGAGCTTGTAGGGGTCTTTTCATATTTGTTGAGATTTTAAATTTAAGCTCTGATTGGATGGAAAGTTGTCGCGTGCTCTGTCTTATGTCATGTGCCATTCAAAGGCAGCGGGCTCCTGATGGACGATGGGGGTTTCCATACGTGTTCCTGTGTGTTGAGGTCAAAATTCAGTACATTTAAAAGGTGAGAACATTGTCTACGATACCAGCTGGGGCCCAGGCCCGTCTGGAGGACACAGCCCTGTGTGAAGAACACATCAGGTGTGACGGCCAGGTGCAACTAAACCAGAAAGTTTGCACTTTTGAAGTGCAGTGAAATTAAATAGATATAAACAAATTCCTATTTGTTCAGCTCTTCTCTGCAGGAACTCTGTTACCTGGATTTGCGTCGCGTTTTTAACACGTTTGCATGCACTTTGCACTGACACAGAGCGCTCTCTATATGCTGAGCAGCAGGGTGCTGTTACGGAGGCAAGGTACAGACCGGGAACCACACAAAGCCACCTGCTGCTGTCAGCAACGTCAGGTCGAAGCTATGTGTGTGCTTTTGCACACCTGCGTGCTTCAGTGCCAGACGGACACGTCTGTCAGCACAGCAGCTCTCTGCCAGATGTCATTACGATGTCAGACACAACATGATGAAGAGGATAATGGACCTCCTGTTCTGCTTTACTTCAGTGTTCTGATCTTATCTTTAACCCACGGTCGTTGGAGACGCTGAAGTATATTCTGAAAAGATCTGTGATGACTTTCTTTGGACCAATTTGAAACACTGAATGTGAATAAAATGCCGTCAGAAGAAAACTACAAAATATCAAACGATTTTAAAAAAGCCTTGAATCCCCGCTTAGCTTCGACTTCCTAATAGCACTTCGTCCTGACTCGCCGACCTCACCGTGGGGTCGACGCCACGGATGTTTGACATCACCTTACTGGTTGGTAGAAACTGGGCTGAGTCGTGATCAGCGGAGCTTCAGTCAAAGCAAGAACGTCAAATAAAAAACAGCATCTTTGTTTAAAGACGAAAACGACTGTTAATCTGACAGAAGACGAATGACCTGCAAAGCGTCTTTCCTCTTTATGTAACTGAGCTGGTGCAAGTACACCAGGAATTATATTTATTATTAGTTATTAGTCAAAATCAAAAAATACAAATTCTCTAGGTCGGTTCTGCTTTGGCTAAAAGTTTTCGGGGAAGATCACGTCTCACAGTGCTTCCTTATCTGGAGTTTGTCTTGCAGCACGAAGACACATAAAACAAACACATCCTCCAAACTGGTTTGCACAGTCACTTCTCAGACAGCCAAGTCAAACTCACCTGAACTGAGGGACTTTGTCTTCATACCGAGGTTTGAATCCATTTGGCATTGAGATTTTACACTTTTTATCCACGGTCCTCACATATCCTCCTAAAAACACACGTGCTCGAGTGTGACCTTCACATGCTGCACACAGACGAGGTTAGACAAGCAGGTTAGAGGTTTCAGTCCCAGCCTGCATGGGGGAACGGTCAAATAACGCTGCCTCTCAGGCGACTTCAGAGATGGGTCGGGTTAAATCTCTGTCCACAAAAATAAATTCCTCAATTGCTTCTGAGGCCACTCGATTGCACTGAAAGCTAAAAAAAATAATGTGACACTAACTAGCTTCACATTTTGTGATCTTGAATTATTATGTTCCTATTCAGTCATTATTATTCATCTTTTCCAAGGCTCGGCCAGAGAATGACTGAGCGAGTGTTGCTTCCAAGATGTCACATTAGAGCATTGATGTCGAGTCCAAAGGCCAGAAATATGCAAGAAACAAACTGGCATCGAAGTCGACCTTCCCTCTCTCAGTTTGAACACATGGCACCCAGCTGTGCGGTGGCTCGAGTTTCTTCTCTTAAATTCATCATTTTATATATCTTTTATATTCTTTACCAGAATATATCATAGACATGTTTTATGTGCACGAACGGCGTCAGAATACGCTGCCTGACACCTCTGTGCAGGTGCAACCATCCTCGCTGTTTGCATCTTTGGAACAGGGAGACGTCGCCATCGCTCGTTTGACCTGCAAACCTCTGACTGAGTTAAGGCGTCTGACTGAAGACGAAAGAACCAGCTTGTTGTAATTACTGCAAAATCTGAGACACGGACAGTGACTGAGCGGTCTGAAGAAAGGATGGGATGATACTAATAACGGCAGAGTGCGGTGTGCAGATGTTTGCGGCACCGAGCGCATCACGAATCCTCGAGTATGTGAGGAGGAAAAAATGTGAACGTTTCAGAGCCGTCACCTGTCGGCGCCTTTCGCTTTATCCTCACTAACGTTTTTATCTCGGCGCCGATACGTTATTATCTTCTCTGTCAAGAAGAAAATTGAAATATCATTTACATCTTTATTTTATCATCACAGCCTTCTTTGAACTTATCACCTTATTTAATTAAATACTCATTTCTGTATGACAAAGGCCAAGATTTAATGACTGCATCATAAAGACAAAATGACTTCTGCTGAATGAGGTAAGGACGAGCTCCTGGGGTCATTTTAGGCCACCTAAGGGTTATAGTTAGGGGTTTGATACTGACTGATGGCAGACACTCAATGCACCACTCACACTCACAGTGGGTTGGTGCACAGTGCCAAAGGCGTTTGTGTTAATTACAATATTCACAAACCTGCAGAAGAGACAGAGGAAATACAGGGCCGGCCTGGGCGGAGCATCCTCGGCTGATTCCAGATTTTCTTCAAAACTTCAAGTTTCAGGGTTTTTTGTTTGTTTGTTTTGCGCAGATGGCCGCCGAGCCAATGAGAGCTAGGCGTCTAACTGTCCCAGAAATAAACAGACAGAAACTGGGTGGGCGTGGCTTTATCAGCTGCTGGCACCAAATTGATCCGAGCGTCTCGTGTTAATTCAATCAATGGCGCGCTTCTTCACGAGCAGAAAACGTCTAAGAGGAACGCGTCGGACTGAATAAAAGTAAAACTAAAGGACAATTTAATACACGAGCTGCGTGAGAAGTCACATCACATGTCACAAAAGTCACGCGACACCACTTTGAGTTTATTCTTCCTGCAGAGCTCACCGTGAGGAACAAGGTCCCAAAACGCTCGGGTTCGGTTCTTTGCAGCTCACTAACCAGACAGCTGATGCTGGCCGCCACCAAAACATCATAATGTGAGCTGTGACAATCTTAATATCAGTCTTGGTAAACATTTGAATCCATCATTCAGATCCGTCAGTGGTTTCCATGTCAGGGAGCACTTCAAAGCAGCTGTGGCCGATAAAAGTGAGACAAACACAATAAATCCTGAACGTGACGTTCATGCTCTCTTAATGAATGCCAGAACCATACTACTACTAATAATAATAATAATAATAAGAATAATAAGAATAAGAATAAGAACAAATGTGACTAATCTTGAGCTCGGCGTAATAAACTCTACGTACGCTGTGGCGGATGCACTGTCCCTGAAATCTTACTTGGATATTTGTCAGTTTGCTCTCTATAGGAGCACGAGTGACATCAGACTTCAAGCTGAGAGTTGGTACTTTATCGTTTCCTTGCTACAGGCAGTGAATTAGACTTCATGGATGTAAACATTTAACTTTTTCCTGGACCTTACGATCGTGTCTCTGCATTTGGCACCCGTTCAGTCCTTGAAGCAGCTCTCAGTGCAATGTACACTTCCTTTCCCATAATTGCATTCAGTATTTTGTGATTTTGAGCACAGGTATCCACATGCCTGTGCATATGAGCTTGCATACTTTACGTACATGTGCAAGTATTCGTGCAAGCGCGTGTGTTAGTTTGCATCTTTGGCTCAAGAACAAAAAAAACGTGGGAAACGCCAAGAGGCAAACCCCCTGTTCAGGCTCCGACATCGTCGCTGACTGCCGAGCCAAAGTTTAATTTCTTGCCCCTGTTATGAGAGGGTCTGGTTGGCTCCACGGGGTTTGACAATATTTGACAATATGCACATGGATCAGCTGCTAATCCACGAGCTGGTTGTTTGGACTGGCAGAAGTCAGTCCGCAGGTAGAAGCCTCTCAGCCGGGAAAAGGCTCAGTAACACTCGGGCCTTTGAATTCTTCAGCATTCGTAAACACGTGGAAAGAAACAGAAGGTATGCAGCGGTTTTGTGTAAGACGTAAAACACTGTATTTAGTTTGAGCGCACTCTTGGGGATTGTCGTCTGTTGTGCTTTTCTACCCTTGGCGGCCACAACGTTCTTGGGAGGTTATAAAAAGGTGTTGAGGCCAACATTAAAGCCAGAGTAAACTCTCAGCCTAATTTGGGGCTGTTGAAGCCCCGGTGTCTCCAGTTTTATTTCACAAAAGGCAGAAAAAGTTACACTTGAGAGTTTAAAAACAAAATACACTTTTCTCTCCATCAAGCACCCCTGGTGAAACTCTGAGGACCACCCCTGGACATGTTGCTTTGTCAGAACCCTCTCTGACCTCCGGACTGAGCGCAGGTGAGCACAGCGCGAAGAACGGCTAGCGTTAGTCTAAACCTAACGAGTCAAGTTAGTGATTAAGATGAGACATGAGCCACAGAAGGTAACCTGACTTTATCCTTTGTTGACGCACAGGTTGCAGCTTGACGAAGCCATTAATCTTTTCAGGTTATTTGCCAAAAGCGTTAGAGATTTGTGACTTTTTGAAGATTGTCTTTGCAGATTTTTAAGCTTTTTACCAAACAGCTGTTTGACAGCTGATGGCTTGTTTCATTCCGAAATATTTGGGATAGGAAATCTCTGTTGGAGATACCAACGCCATTCTTCCAAATTCTTTTACTTCACTTGTTTCATTCTAAAGTCAGCTGGCCGGAAATCTGGCGGGTGCAAAGGTCACAAGTCCCACCATTTCTTTCCAATCAAAGCATCTGGTGGACCGGGGCATCATTATCCCAGGAGAGACCACGCTCTCCTGTTTCTTCATAGGATAAAGGTGATCATTCATACTTTGCACTGATTTGCAGTGACCAGTCTCACTGTGAGGACAAATGGACAGGAACAGAAGTGTAGGGTTGAAGTTTTTCTTTCAAATTACCACCCATCAGCACATTTTCATTTCCACCAGCTCAGACTGTTTCTGTCGTTATACAGGCTGTTAGGTTTTATTTAGTGTCCTCGGTGCTCGAAGACAAAGACTGTGGTGTTGTCTTGTGATTTCAAAGTGCTGCTTTCTCCAGCAATCCCTAATAAGCCTCAGATGTCTGGCTGTGATAGACAAATACAAAACACGCAGCACAGATTAAGACCAACGGGAAGGTGGAGATAGAGGAGACAGAAAAATGGCAAGAAAACGCCCGAGAGTTCGGTCAGTGGAAAAAAGACAGCCACAGCCAGAAAAGTAGAGAAAGAGTAGGGACAACATGTTGACAGAAAGGTGCTTTAAGAGTTCTCCGAGGTCCTCACGCTGACAAAGACTCTACCCCAACTATATTTGTTTAAGGTGATGGAGGTCGCATGTACCCAGCAATTCAGTATGCTAAATATTTCATGGAAAAGGCAGCTCCTCACCTCACCTCAGTCATAAGTAGTACCTTGTGACAGTAATGAGCATGCACACTGCTGAACAAGAGGAAATGAGTAGACTGAGTGTCGGTCAGGACACTCTAAACCACAAGTACTATTTCATAATGACCAGGTCAACTTAGAAACAGGAAGCACGCTGGTGTTTCTCAGAATCTGCTCACACTTTATGACAAACCTCATCTTTTTTTCTCAGTAATTCTTGTTTCATAGACAAGATGTTTGGCCAACTTCCATATATGTTTTCCCTTTAACTACACGCTGCTTGGACTGATTACAATGGTTAGCTCCAGCTTGTGGTGCGTGAATGTAAAAGAAAACATGCAACTGCAAGCACCCACCCCGTACTTTAACCTTTAAGATCTACCTGAGGATGTAGGTTTTCACTCAGCAACACTAAGCGGGTCAAAGGCCTGGACTTGTTCTTACCAGGATTACAGATCAATGTGCCCAGCTGTGCTTCAGCTGGCTGGCATGTGGCACGCTAAATTAGACTTGATGTCAGGCTTCGTTGACACATTTTTATTATCACAAGTATAAATTCATGAAGCAAGAATGATATAAAGTATGATGTAGATTAGTAAAGCTTGTAAACTCCTTTGAGACGATCGGCTCTGTAAGCTGTTGTATGCGCTGCGTGTGGTTCAAGCCAACAAACCTAAAGACCAAACCAGGAATTGTATCTTTGGGAACAGAGGGGTCGCTGGTCTGCTGCTACCTTGACTGGTTATTCAGCTTTATGTCTTTGATGTTTCAAAAGTGTACATTAGTTCAAATCACAACTAACTCTTTGAAACACTCTTTAATGTGTTTGTCCTTCGTCTCCTGCACCAAGAATCATTTCAGGGTCAGTGTTTCAATTCAATTTTTGCACGTTAAAATAATTAATGTATTTTTAATCACAGCAAACCTGGGTCAGGTTTAGCTCTGTCACCATGAATCTGTTTGTTTATCAGCTGTGAGAGCACTGAAACCGAGCATTAAAAACTCCATCATCAGCACACCACATCTTCTAGACAATTTATCGGACAAACGACACTTGACAGGAAAATAATGATCTTCATCAAGCCTTCAAAGCTTTCTTTGTAAATGACTCTTCTATAACAGAAAGCATGGTTTAGACTCGCGCAGCAAATTTAGGAGTATGAAAACACAACACAGCCCTAGTTTTACAAATGAAAACTCCACGAGTTCTGCAGGTAGACCTATTCAAAAAGCGAAATATCCCAGCCTGCAGGCTCAAACTGTACCTCAGCTTAAAATGTAAACTAATGTCCCTTTGTACTGTGTAAAATGACTTCTTCCTTCTGTTAGGGCCGTACCATCGAGGTTTCTGAAAACACAAAGATATCTGGGGATTGAATGTGCTAACAGTCTGAAGAACACCTAAACCAGGCATTGTTACCCAAACTCAACTAAAGCCCAGATTATACCAGTTTTCATTAAATCCACAGTTTTACCTGACTCATCAGTCATTTGAAGAAGAATTAATTTTCAATGAAAAGGGTTTTACCGTACAGTCCTTAGCACTTAGAGGTGTAAGACTTAATCTTCAGCAGCCCTCAGGTATGTTAGCTCGAGGCTACAAGAGGTCGTTTTGTGTTCATGGTTGGATTTCCGTGTGGCTCACGCTCAGCTTCACAGACTGAATCGTCCCATCTTTCCTGACACAGGAAGATGAACTCAGGTGGGAAAAAAACGACTCAGAACCGAAGAGCTACGACGCATAGTACAACGACACTGAATCCAAAACCCCGACAGCAAAATCAGCTAAATGTAACCCAGATTTACGTCTGGGTTAGAAATGTGATGCTGCATTCCTGAAGTTTCTGACTCTTCTCAAAATATCCATTAAAACAAAAAGGAAGGTTTTCATCACACTCTGTGCAGTCCACCATTCCTGCTGGGCTGGAGCATTCAGCTCTATATGAACATGTTATTTAAATGGGAAAAAGACTGATTCTTATACAGCGCTCCTGTACTCTGAGCACTTTATACGACTTTCCTCATTCACTCTTTGTTTTCCTATCTAAGTGCTGTTTGTCCATCTTTCACACTCCAGTGCAGGAAATTTGGGGTTAGTACCACGCCCAAAGATATTTGGCATGCAGACTCAAGCAGACAGGGATCAACCCACCAACCTTCCAATTATGGGGTGGTTTGAGCTACAGCCACCTCTAAGTGAACAGCTCTCTGAACTGAGAAAGAGTGAACAGGTAAGGCTTGTTTGGAGGGGCTCCCAGGAGAAAGCCTCTTCTGTTAAAGAAGGTACTTTGTTTGGAGAACACCAACTGTGAAGGGTGATAGTTTGGGCTTGATTTGCAGCCACAGGCACTTTGCAGCCATTGAATCCACCGTGAACTCGTCCACATAGCAAAGTATTCAATGTGAGGCCTAAAGTTAGGACTAAAGCTCAGCCCAAACATGCCATGAGACCAGACAATGATCCCAAGCACAAATCTCCAACAGAATGTCTGAAAAAGAAAAGTACTGAGGTGCTGCAATGATCCGAAGTCCAGACCTCAACCTGACTGTAAAGCTGTGGTGGGTCCTTAAGAGCGCTGTGCACGAATGAAAGCCCACCAACCTCAAAGAACTGAAGCAAGTCGACGATAAAGAAAGGTGAAATCATCGTGATGCTGCTCACTGGGTTTTGGTATTTTGAACCCAGAGTTTAGTAAAGTATTATTTTCATTGGTTTCTTGGTGCCAGAAAAGAACACATATGGTGGCGTTTTACTTTTTTACTTTTCTCAGTAAATAACCAGACCAGCTGTTTTAAAACACAAAGCGTGGTGAGGTTAGAAAGTTACCTTTAGTTCCAGTTTCATCAACGTTGACGCGTGGGAGGAGTAAAAACACACTTTTGACATTTCTAGCCTGAATTAGATGTATTCTCTTTAAATTTGACCTCTATCAAAAGAAACGGAAATTCAAATCCGGCAGCGAAGCTCCAAGCA
>VVHJ01054931.1:0-12110 GCA_015107715.1 Tylochromis polylepis
TATATGTTGTGTGAGTTCTTGTGTCTTGTTTCCCTCCTCGTGTTTCATTCTGTTCCCCCCTGCCTGTCATGTTTATCCATGTTTCCCCAGTTTGTCATGTCTCTCTCTCTCTCGTGTTCCCTCGCTCCCTCTCATCTGCTCCTGTGTCATGTTCCTCCATTTCCTGTTTTATTGTGAAGGTCTTGTGTTTCCATGTTCAGTGTGTCTAGTTGTGCTTCCCCTGTGGCATCATGTTAATTCATGTCAGCTGTGTTGCCCGTGTGTTCTCACTTCCCTCATTATCCTTCTGTGTATTTATGTCAGTGTCTCGCTTGGTCCTGTGCCTTGATCTCTCTCATACCTCACTATGCGTTCTGCCTGCCTGCCTGCCTGCCTAGTTTATTTTGTATTCCCAATTTAGTTAGTGTTAAAGGTAGTTTTGAGACTGTTTTGCCTGTCCCTCAGCTGGTTAAGATGCCATCTGCCATTTTTAAGCTGGCCAAAACACTGGCACTAAGTCCTTCAGAGTTGGCTAACCAGATTGAGCTTTACATTCCATGGCTGGGGCTGTTTAGATCTGTTCTCCATGCCTCTGAGCTAGCTTCCCAAAAAGACTGTGTGCTGCTTCATCTTCACCCACACAGACCTGTAAAGTTCCACAGCTTCCATCTGTACCAGTGACTGCTTCTGAGTTTCTCTCTCCTCCTCCTGTTCCTGCTCCCAGGGTGGCTCAGGTCCAGCCTTCCCTTGCACCCATACCAGCTCCATGGGTGAGGGTGGCTGGGACCCAGCTGGTCCCTGCTCCGGTTCCCAGGCTGGCTGAGGCTCTGGTAGTCCCTGCACCCGTACCTGCTCCTCGGGTGGGGACAACAGACACCCAACCGTTGCCTGTGCCTGTCCCGGTTCCCCGGGTGAGGGCAACTGTGACCCTGGCGAGCCTGCACCCCTTTCAGTTCCTTGGGTGAGAGCAGCAGAGGTCCAGCCAGCCCATGCACCTGCACTGGTTCCCATGGGCAGCCAGAACCCAGTTCATCCCTGTTCCTGGTTGGGGACGGCTGGTGTCTGGCCAGGCCCTGCCTGTTTCTGCTGGAGGCTCAGGAGAGCCAGTACAGCTGCCTGCGGCTCCCACGCCGCTGCCTGTTCCCGCTGGGGGCTCTGGAGAGCTGCTCTAGCTGTCTGTTCTGCTGGGGGCTCTCCAGACCTGCTCTGTCGCCGCTTTCCATGCAGTCAGTCCTTGGAACTACCCTGCTATGGACTGTTGTGCTGTCGGCCCCCAGAACTGTTCTGTTTTGGATCCCTGTGCCGTCGACCTCCGGGTAGAATCTAGTTTTTGTGTGTGTGTGTGTGTGTGTGTGGTGGGGGTGGGGGGGTTGCTTCTGTTGACCCCCTGCCTGTCATGTTTATCCATGCTTCCCTAGTTCTCTCTCTCTCTCTCTCGTGTGTGTGTCACGTTCCTCTGTTTCCTGTTTTTATTGTGAAGGTCTCGTGTTTCCATGTTCAGTGTGTTCTCACTTCCCTTGTTATCCTTCTGTGTTCTGTCTGCCTGTCTAGTTTAATTTGTATTCCCAGTTTAGTTAATGTTGGTTTTCCTTGTGTTCAGCAATAAAGCTGTTTTTTGAGTTTGCCTGCCTGACAAGTCTGCATTTGGGTCCAATCCTGGCTGTTCCACATACATTTCATGACACAAACCTTGCCACCATTATTTCCAGTAAGTATTCACCCTGCAGAAACTCAAGTATGTTGTTTGCATACTGAACTACATTGAATCCACTTTATAGATTCTACCATTTTGGTATAAGGCATGCAAGCAGGAGCCTCCTGATGGCATAACCTTCAATCACCCTCCATTCCAGCTCCAGTGCTGACCACATCCACTCGAAAACAATGCCTCATCACCAGCATGCAATGTCATACTGCTTGTCACTACACATCACTTAAAATTACAGCAGGTATATTTTTAATGTTACGATGCACAGAACAGGTGAGAATAGGAGGAAGTTAGACACATAAACAGTTTGGCGTATCTGGTCAATTTTCAAAATAAAAGGCCTCAGAATAAATGACAGGGATGGAACAAAACTTCACCAAAGTCCCGTTGTCAAAGATGTCTACTTGGTGTATTCCCAGGGTTACACTCGCACAGAGGTTTATTCTGGGTTTTAACAGCACTCCTAACACCTTTTGGAGTTATCATTTCTAAACGGGCACTATGGTGTTACATGGTGTTAAAACACCATGTACAAATGGTGTTTTATGGTCAAAATCAGCTTTGCTGTGGGAAAAACTAAAGGGCAACTGTTTCTTTCAGTTCGGACACATAATCATTGCCTGATTAATGAAACATTGATCATAGCGCCTGTGCACGTAGCCAGTGCCACTGTCGGTGTGCTTGTATTGCTCTGTGATTTCATGGTCAAAACAATAGCTGGTGATGGAGTTTCTCTCCGCATTTTCATCCATTTTCTAGTAGTTAATTTAAGAAACACGGGCAGTTCAAGCACCTTAGGAGGTACAGAACAATGGTATACAACAGGCCAGTCACAGTTACTGCGAGCTGCGTCAATACAACGTGTACTTTCATTTCTACGGAGGTGCACGTTCGGGTACGGCATATGTTTACAGAAGGGTTTGCAGGTATGGAGTAAGGATGGTTTCACCAGCGCCCTCTGCTGTGCTATAGGCTGAATTACAGCCAGTTTCGTGCAAATTTATTAACATGAAGTCAAATGGAGCTCATCGATCAGTGCTCATAAAAATGCTAACAGCAGACTTTGTGTTACAACGTTTTAGTGCATGTTTACAAAAATGTCGTTTTGCAACGTTCCGATCGTGTTAGCATTTTTCTTTTTTGTTTATTCACCCTGTAAACAGTTTAGATTCAAATGAGCTGCGCCACCCTCACGCGACATTAAATACATGACAGCTTCACGCTGTAGCGCCCCCTAGCTGCGCCGCATTAAGGCGTCGCAGGTGGTATTTTAGGCAACCCTGCAGGATTTATTGCTCCTGCTGGTGGGTTTTCTTTTTCTGTGTGTCGGCTGCTCGCTGGAAGAGAAAAATAGAGCCGAGCTTCGCTCGCAGCTGCAGAGGAAAAAAACATCCGTGTGCGCGCATTAACACACACACACCCAGACACACACACAGATGCATGCATGCAGGCAATCAGGGCGTCACATGGAGGACTAAAAGTGTGTGTGTGTGTGTGTGTGTGTGTGTGTGAGGGAAATTAGACTGCCTCATTATTCAAATTGGCTCGAAGGAGAAACGACGCACTCGCCTCGTTTACGCCTCAACAGAGAGAGGGAGAGAGAGAGAGGGGGGGGAGGCAGAGCGAGAGCTCCCCGATCTGTCACTCCCTCCTCCCTCCTTCCTCCTCCGTCTCCTCGTTCTGTCATTCACCGTCCCTTTGTCCTCTCCCGCCCCCGTCTCCTCTGTCACTCACTATCCCCTCCTCTCCTTCCTCTTCCTCTCCCTCATCCCTCTCTCCATCACTCTCACCCCTCCTCCGATCTGTCACTCCTTCCTCCCCCTTGTTCTCTCCTTCTCAAATTACATCCTCGTTGCCGCCTCGTTTCTCATCCCGTCGCCGAGGGCTGTCGCCGAGGACCGGCGAGGGCGCTAAACGATTTCCCACCATGCATCACTCTCCACATGCACGCACGCACGCACTCACACACAAACACACACACACATTTTTACCTTTTTCCATCTCCTTATAGAAATGCACACTGGACTAGAGAAAGAATTTAAAGGTTCTCTGCGTAACCATCATAAATCATTATTAATGACGCCCGCATCAGATATTTGTTCTCCATGTGCGAGCTAGCATCGACCAAATCAATAATGAGTCATCCACAGGCTGTCCTTCTCCATTAGGTTGCTTTACTGATACATGTATGTATGTTTTCCAACAGCTGGATTTAATCCCAAAAAACGGACGATACGCCTGTCTATGCTGACACTGACCGCAGTTTTAGCTTGGCGGTTAAATTCTTCTTTGTTTCGGGGTGTCCACTCATGAAGCGATTTGCTCATCATGCAATGCATTGTCGCGTGGGGGTTTCTGGTTTGTGAAGCTTGGGTAACTCTGTAAGCTACCCGATATCCTTCACCATCACTTGCAGTCGCTTCAATCTGTCACCACAAAATTGATAAAAAAGTTTAATTCGAGTCCTGATCATTTGGAGACGCCAGCGATAACACTGAAGTCGCTGAACATTGTGTTGTGTGTAATGCGTTACTTTATTGTACAGTAACACGTAACACTGTACTAAATTCAGTAATTATATTACAGTTACAACTTACTTAGGTTGCAGAGGTTCTTCAGTTAGCTGCACGCCGAGTAAAAGAAAATCTCAAATACACCTTTCTTTCTACCTGTACACTTGCACTACAATCAGCTGATTTCAGTTCATGTTATGAAAGCAGGAAAAAGGTAGAACAGTCTACAGCTTTGCAGCTGACTGAAGAACCTTTGTAACAGGAGTAATGACTTAGGAGTTAGGTGAAAGCTAACTAGGAGCTGGGTGAAACTGTAAAAATAGACAGAAAAACTACTTGCGATAACTTTAGTCACTAGCAGATTGTTGCAGTTGCCTGTAATTTGTATGGAAGATGCCAACTTGTCTACTAACTTGTAAACTACTTGCCAAGCAGTAGTAATACAAACTGTTAAAAGCTAACCTTCAAAGTAAAAGTTGTGGTCTGGTTGTGGATGTAACTAGCGCGATCTCCCCCACTGGTTAGTAAAGTTCCGTCACGAAGCCTCAACTCAAATATTGCCGTCACCATCTTGGTGTTTTAAAACAAATATGATGAGACAATGTGGCTGTCACTGTGAAACCATTCGCTCATTGACTAATTATTCGTGACTTCCTTTTGAATACATAAAATTAAAACAATTTACAACTTAATGTTTTCTAATCGTTGACCTAACACTAGTGACTGAGTGAGTCCATAATGTCATCGGGAACGTTTTTTCCATAGATATCTAGGGGATGAGAAAACTTATCACAACAACATCTAACGCCTCCTAGTGGCCATTAGAAAGAACGTAGGTTTAAGGTACTTCTGCGTTGGCGTCATTTTTTTTAGACTAGCGAGCTAAGTCCAGCTTTTATACTATCTAAGACTAATGCAGGCGTTCATTTAAATGTTGTTCTACAGATTTTTAAGAAATATATTTTCTCGAATTTGTGGTAGGGTTATTTATGAATATACTACTAAAACTTTTTTTGTTAAAAACCAAAAAATGTGCAACATATCGACATGTTGAATACTTTGTGTAAATTTACAACCTGCTTTGAAGGACTTGTGTTTGCAGTGGGTTTCTCTGTGCGATGAATGTGTTATCAGAGTTCATGTGGTACACGAGCTGCGGCGTGATGTCAGTGTCGACTGTCCATGCAAACTTCACTTTACTGTGACTGTGAAAATCTACTGCTCTTCTCTCATGTTTTTATGATCTGCTGCTGCTCGTTTCATTTTGCATCTAATCACCGCTGATGATGGCATGAGAAACGGCAGCAGAGAGAGAGAGAGAGAGGGGGGGGGTGATGGAAAGAAAAGGAAAAGAGGCGAGAATAAAGGACGAGCGGAGGGAAACAGAAAGAGACGGAGGCTAATGGATGTCTACAGGGTCGCATAAATCACACACATTCTGTGTGACAAATTGATCGCCCTGCTGCAAATTTCCCCCAGTGCAGCAACTGACAGGCGCTGTGTGCATGTTTGAGTGTGTGTGCGCTTTCCGGAGGAGCCGACAGGAAACAGCAGAGATAGAAGAAGAAAGAAACAAAACAAGAAGATGGAAAACAGACTGAAGTATAGGTTAACAGGGGCTGATCAAACTCTGTGTTGCCTGTAATGGCTCAGTCCCTCTAGAGTCAAAATAGGACAGGAACCTCTTTGCAACTAGGGGAAATTGGTGGGTGCCTTGTTTTTGCATTGAAATTCTTTGCATTAGGGAACCAATCGCACCTGTTCACCCCACAGTTCAGTGAGCAACACTCTGAAGCTCTGGGCGACCACTTTTGTAACACACTAGCACAGGTTGCATGATGGGAGGCAAGCTGTCTGCAAATAATCACGCTCTGATTCACACTGACCACAGCTCAGTCTCAGACAGATTGTTGAAGGTGTGCAAATAATTGCAGTCTAATTTGTAAATGCCAGCACATTGCGATCAATCTGATCTCAGTTTATCAGTGTTGCTCAGATCAAAGCAACTCATCATGCCGTTTTGCCACATGGGACGCAACTCAGCTGTTTGTATTTCTGAGATATTATTGTATAAAGACAAGGTTGTAGTTATTTTGCAGTAAAATTGCCATCCTGCTGCAACTACGTCACTATTTAAGGAGGAATTTCTAAACTTCTGCTTCAAATCTATGGAGTTGTGTCTGGACTCTGATTGTAAGTAAAAATGTGGATTTCTGTGTGTGTAGGCAGCAAAAGTTTTTTTGATTTTTGACAATTTATCACATTTAATTGCTGCTTTTTTTCACAGTTTGTATGAAATTGCCAACTTTATTGCAAGTTTATTGCATACAGTCAAAATGATTTTGGTCTTGCTGTGGTCTGCAGCTACTCTTTAAGGGTTGCATTGTTTACCTGCAAACTTTCAACATAACAAAAGCCAGGAACCAGACCTGAATAAGCTTGGTGGAAGCACCTGTTTTTGGTTTGTTTGTTTGTTTGTTTGTTGTATAGTTCAAAGCCTCTGTATATCGAACACATCCTAGAGGACAAACTTGGTACTGCAACAAGAAAAATCTAAATCTAAGAGCCCCATTACACCATTTGTCCAATGCCTCATGAGCAAAGTTGACATCAAACTGATGTCACATGTCCACTGTCGTTAGCCGCTGTGTCTGCAGGCCATGCACCTCTTGATTTTTATAACTTATGCATTGTGCTGCTATCAACATAACTGGGATGAAGATACAATGATATGATATGATCGTGTCCATTTTTACTGCCATTTTTATAATATATCAGTACAGAACCTCAGAGATTCACAGATTATACATGATGGAGATGTTGCAACAGTTGGAAAAAAAATCAAATTTTGTGGAAAAAACTCACACTCACAAAACTCACAAACTCAACACTTGCTGACTATTAGCCAAATGGTAGTAAAACTTAAAATAATTCTGCTGCAAATCAGAGTAAAATTGTGCCACTACTTATGCTTTATACTTTGAAGGCAAATGTTCTCCATTTTCATGTTTCACTAAAGTAGCCGTCTTCAGTGGAAAGCAAAGACAACCACCGCAATCTGGTAACAACCAAAACGTTTGACAGAAGATATTCACCAACCATTCGAGGAATCCAAATTGTTACATAGGAGGCAGTGGTTGCCAGGTCACTGATCAGTGTCTATCTAACTGATTTCGCTGTGACTCTCATCAATCTCCAGCAACCACATAGCAACCAGTCAAGGAATCCATACTTTTCCAAAGCAACCAGTGGTTGCCAGATGATCGTGGATTGGTCTCTAGACCAGTGTGACCAGATCTGGATTGACACTGCATTGTCACACGCCCAAAATGGTGGATAAATTAATGTCATGTCGTGGTCACATGACTGGAAACTAGGCAAAGGTGATCAAACTAATTCTTGAGGCTTCAGATTGGGGCTTCTCTAACCAGTGGGTGATGTCAGGCTGCATTTGTCTTTTATTCTCCTCTTAGCAAGCAAAGTAATGTTAGCTAGAAGAAACACAGTCTTAAGGGAAGTCCGCACAGGAAGTGACTAGCAGAGATGTTGTGATCATGGATCATCTGTGATCATCCATAAATTCTTTTCTGCTCATCCTTATCAGTGCCGCGGGGGTGATGGAGCCTATCCCAGTTATTATAGGGCAAGAGTTGGGGTACACCCTGGTCAGGTCGCCAGTCAGTTGCAGGGCTTGATTTTGAACCATAAAAAGTTAATGATGTTCAGCAACTTAACAGGATGGCAGGTGAAGAAACCTTCCGGCGATGCAAAGTGGAAAGATTGAAGTAAACGTTTCTCAGCTTGAAAGCTAGCGACTGAAGCGTCTACTAATTAGAGGGCTACAGTTAAGTGATATATGAAAACGTTACCTAGGCAACCAAAACTTGAGATGGCCACCAGGGATCAGCTGCCAGTGACAAAGCAATGCTTGACTACTGGACGTGTGGACACACATTAAGAAATAGGAAATTGACCATCAGGGCAGAAAGATTTAATCCATCAATCAATCCGATAACATTAAAAACATCATTTATGTTCTACTAGTATTTATTATCATAAATTATTTGTTGTTAACTTAGCAAAAATGAATAAATCAAGGTGTTTTTTAGTGTAACAACACAGTCCTTGTTTTGGTGCCCCCTGGTGGTCGGGTTTTGATAAAAACATGCAGACTGTAAGCAGCATAATTTCACAGAAAATGTGTGAAAGCTGTCATAACAGAGACGTTTGTGGTGTGTGTGTGTGTGTGTGTGTGTGTGTACATGCTGTGGAAACCTCCGACTGTCTGTCAAAGCAGCGAGCCGCAGAGGGAGGAGGGAGACACACACGCACAGGCGAGAAACATCGTGTGGGAGAGCGAGCGAGCAGCGTGACAGGTGAATAATCAGAGCTGCAGCGCCGGCCGTCACGGAAACGAGGCCTGACAGCACCGACAACGCCAGAGACACACACACAAAGAAAGAGACACTCACACACACACACAAAAAGAGTAAGGCTGGGATTAGATTTAAAGCGCGCGCGCGCGCGCACACACACACACTGATCAGGGATCAATCACACAAAAACTTTAAACACGCTCCTCCACCCCGTCCCGCTGCTGACCTCTGACCTGTAATTTTCACACTTTGCTTTCATTCCTCCGCACGCAAACATTTACACACAAACTAATGAAAACCGTTTTTGTGTGTGGGTGTGTGTTAATTATTCTGGGCCCAACCTCCCAAACACTAATTGGCACTCTGACACACACACACACACACACACACACTCTGCTGCACGGTGATATGAGGTGTGTGCGCGTGTGCGTGTACGTACAGTGGTGTTACCACAGCGCCCCCTGCTGACATCTTTATTAAAGTCTGGTAGAGGACAAACTGCAATAAATTAAATGAATGGAAACATTGTAACTTTTAATAAGATGTATAAAAAAAATAATTTTAGTTGAACAAAAATAGTACAGTGCTTTAGATCAAGTGTGTTGTTTTTCTGAGGTCAGTCAAGTCCGTTTGAAGGTAAGTCTTACTACCTGGCAGCCCTCTTTAAAAAAAACTTCTGGGCTTTTATTTTGAAGTCTGAGTGTATTATGCCCTGAAACTCATACATATGCATCATGCACTTTAACATTAACTGAACCTTCTGCACTATGGACATTTCACTCCTGCAATATGGACCGTAACTCATTACACTAAATGCACTTTAGAGATAGGGACACCCCCTGTACTATGACCGGGTTGCATGTACTTGTGTTTTGTATCATGTTGTGCTGTTATGTGCGCTGTTAGATGTGTCTTGCTGTATATGTGAGCACACCAAGACAAATTTCTGTTAACTATGTTGCTGAAATGGCCTAAAAACTTTCTTTTCTTTTCACCATCATGGTTACAGCTTCATTCGAGGTTCCCAATGTGGGAATGTTTTCACTACCCAGAGCTCGTGGCCATATTTGAGGGCAGGGATGTAGAAAGCCTGATAAATTCTGATGAATCAAAAACATGCAGTTGTGAATTATTATTTTGAGATAATTAACCAGTATTTTGAGATAATAATCTTAAACTGGGATTTGAGATACTAATCCTAACTGTTGGGATTTTGAGATGACAGTTACCCATAAATTTGAGATAACGAGCCAAAATTTTGAGATAACCCTAAATTTTGAGATGACAATTACACAAACAATTTGAGGTAATTTACCCAAAATATTGAGGTAATAACCAAATGTTTTTCATAACCCAGAATTATGAGCTAATTACCCAATCTTTGGAAATAATAACTAAAAAGTCTGAGATACTAACCCTACATTTGGGGTAAACTATCTCAAAAATTTGAAATGGTGACCCAAGATTTTGAGATAACCCTAAACTTTGGGCATACTAACCCTAAATAAGGGGTAAATGCTCTCAAAATTAGATATAATTTGCCCAAATTGAAAGATAGTGATCCGATGTTTTGAGGTAACCCAGGCCTTTTAGATAATTCGCCAAAATTTTAAGATAATTTACCAAACATTTTGAGATAATCTATCATCACCCAAAACGTTGAGCTAATCACTAATAATATAAGTTGAGTTAATAAGCTATCTCATTATTTTGAGATAAGCTAAAATCCGGAGATGCTAACCCTAAATTTGAAGTAAATTATCTAAAATCTGAAATAGTGAACACAAATTTTGAGATAACCCTAAATCTTTAGATAATGATGCCAAGTTTTGACATAGTGTTGAGATAATTACCTACATTTCTGATACAATAACCCTACATTTTGAGTGTAAAGTTTTGATATTTGTGGGTTTTATTCGAAGATGAGAAGAAGTAACAACAGAAACCAACATTATCTAGACATCTTTTTAGGCCAGGCGATTTCATGGTGCTATTCAGTGACTTTTGGATGGGCACTATGGGCTCATTGCATGGCTGATATTTCACCTGAATGGTATTTTACCTGGTTGGGACAAACAAATTAAGGGAGTGTTCCTATCCAAACCTGTCAGTACACACTGTTATAGTGTAACTGTAGTGCTTTAGACTCCACATGAGTGCTCCCCTTATATGGAATAAAATATCTCATTGGTCCATTTAAAAAACATCCCAGAAATTATTTTTAGTCACTTTTCTGACCTTCTATAAAGCTACTCTTCTTAATATTTCTTCCTTAATTTGTTTTTCTCCTTTTTATATTATTTTTTTTTAATGTATAAATAACTGATGAATCAACATAACACTAAGCAGCAGATGGTTTCAGATGGTAAAAAAGGCGCTCACTGACTCCTCTGTGCTGGAAACTATCTGGCAGCCAAGTTTAGTCATTTCAGCTCCGAGGTCAGAGGGATTATGGGAGATTACAGGTGAACAGAGGTGTGACTGGCTGCAGACGTCCTGTTAGTCTTTCCATGAATTAAATGATCGACGAGATTCACCCGCTGATCTGATACGACCCAGAATAACCCAGCCATGACGACTTCCTGTTAATCAGCATTTTCAGAGATCTAAAAAAACGATTAGGAGGTATTTGATGCTTTTCTTTGTCACACTGAGCACTAATGTGAATCTTTCTGGAGTTTAGAGCGAGCAAGAAATATGAAAAAAAAAGACTATCAGCACTGGCGAATTTTAACTTGTAAGCTACAGCTTTTATTTGCTTGCTTATATGTTAAATTCATACCTGTGGATGATCATGATTTATTAGTTTATTACTTATTTATTAATACATCTACGTATACCTGTAGAGTTAAGTTGAATAAATAACGTGTCTGTAAGATCCCCAGTCTTTGCTGAATCTTATAGGTTATGACTAATACACCGGACCATCACAGATTTGCCTGGAAACAAATTTCAGGGCAAAGATGCACTTCTCGATAGGAATTGTGCAAAATTTCAGGTTCCCTAAAGTAAATTCACTCAAAAGGGATAAAGGTAGGGGTGTTTTTAGACATTTTATCTAGAAAACTACAGAAATATAAGCATTTCAAAGATTCACATTGAGAAAATTTACCAAAAAAAATTCCACAATCATAGAAACACGCTACCAGATATTTAGCCTAAAACATTTATTAAGGGGTTTTCTGCTGAGGTTTCTCATGTGATGTCATGTACACACTGCTCTTCCTGGGTGAAAGCAGATTAGAAGGTGGTTCTTTACCAAATATATACACTGCTCAAAAAAAATAAAGGGAACACAAAAATAAGACATCCCAGATCTGAATGAATGAAATATTCTTATTAAATACTTTGTTCTTTACACAGTTGAATGTGCTGACAACAAAATCACACAAAAATTATCAATGGAAATCAAATGTAGCAACCCATGGAGGTCTGGATTTGGAGTCACACTCAAAATGAAAGTGGAAAAACACACTACAGGCTGATCCAACTTTGATGTAATGTCCTTAAAACAAGTCAAAATGAGGCTCAGTA
>VVHJ01054932.1:3737-14822 GCA_015107715.1 Tylochromis polylepis
CGCTCACCACCTCCACTGGGTCCAGAGGGCATCCTAGAACAGAGCTGGCCCTCAGGATCAGCCTGTTCAGTGAACTGAAGAAGGGACTGGCCACTTTGTCAGTTATACATAAACAGAAACCTTGCAAGCAATAAACATGAACTACTAAAATCCATTTAAATATGGAGAGAAAATTTGAAGGAAGTGAACATAATTCATTGAAATACAGGGTTTCAGTAAGAAACCATTTGACCATTAGACTCCATTGAAAGCTCCAATGAAGCACTTGGATGAAGACCTCGATCTTGCAGAAGAGAAGTGAGATTTAAAGGACTGCGGCTGATTGGCTCCCAGAAGATGAGCAAGAAAATAACCGAACTGGAGGGATGATGACAGGTTTAAGTCTGACAGCATGGCAAAGGGGAAGCAGATGGCAGACTAGTGGCGAATTCATATCTTCCTTAATGAACTTAAGCATGAGCTTCATTGCTGAGGTAAGTGATTATTATTGTATATACAGTACAACACTGTTAGACACAAGCACAAATGAATCCTCCAAGCTGCTGCAGTTAGCTTTAACCAGCTTCAATACCTAGGTAGCTTAGTAAAACAACCTTAGGGGATGATAAGGTGTCAGAAAATACCAACCCTGTCTCATGAAACAAACAACTGACCTTTTATATATACACTTTTATCACCACGTATCCTTGAGACACTTTTAAGAAAATGCTAACACAATTAGTCTTTACATTTCATCAAAAAAGGATGCTGTGGCGGGATGTGGTCTGTGGCTCAGCTGCAGGGGAGGGGTGGTGCCATTGGAGGCTGGCAGACACAGCTGACAGCGAGTGTCTTATCTTGTCTCTTTATTTCAGTAGCGCGCCGGGACCTGAGGAAGAGGAATACGAGAGTGGACGCTGGAGTCTGATGACAGTCTGCAAAGACAAAACCGTATAAATGAAGACACTCAAGCTGCGCTAGTTTGTCCCTCTGTGTGTGCTGGGACCTCGTAACAGCAAACTAGCGTTACAGAGTCACGACTTTTCCAGACTTGCTTGCAGACTTACTTTTTAAACATTTTTGTATCCAAAAAATATGATTTTAGAACTATTTCAAGAGCTACCTTCATAAAATTTCATTACAATGTCATGAACTGAACGAAAAAAAAGGAAATGTTGCATCTAGGAATACAATAATTTTGTTTTACTGCAGAGTCATAGGGCGCGTGTCTCGAACATTATTTGGATAAGAGAGAATGAAAGACAAAACTCAACACTCTCAAAACTCAAAAAAACTTCTTTTTTTTTTAAATTTAAAAAGCTGAAAGATTTAGAATTCAAATGTCTCTTTCGTAGTGCTCATGAAAAGTACAAGTACTGTATCAAGACAAGTAATGTCATTAATGTCAGTGTTGATGTCAGGAAACTCACAAAAGCACAAATGCATATAAATAATTGCTCTAATCACAGGTTAAATCTTCACTTGGAGAAGGACTCTAAACTTGGCAAAGTGAAAAAAATCTAACCAAATTTCTGCTCTCGGTAGAATCTACTTTCCGCTGCTCTCATATTCACAAGGAGTCGCCACAGCAGGTACCTCTGCATGTTTGATTTATACCAGATGCCCTTCCTGATGCAACCCCAAAGGTATTTGTGCCTCAAACCAGGATATTTCATTTGTCAGGTGAATGTGTAAACCATTGCCGCTCTCAATAAACTCTCAAAACCTAAATTCTACCTCTTACACATGAGGTGAATACTAAGCATCTACAGCAAATTCTTGTCTTCTGGGACAAACACAGAAGAACTTTCTTTGCCCCACTGAGAAGAAACTTTTGCACAGTGGAAATGAGGCAGTGCTCCATAATGAAGGGCAATATGGTAAATCTGACATTTAGCCAAAATGGCTACATGCAGGAGAGGCAAATCCCCAGGTGTGACTCTTATTATGTATGAAAACTTGAATCTTATCTTTATTTTGTGGTTAATGTTTCTTTGTTTACACAAGTGTGACAGAGAAACAAATTAGAGACAGTCATTTAGTAAGATTATAAAATATTATACTTGTTCTCTATTGTTACTTGTGTAACTTCATTTTAAAGTGCACTAGAGTACACACAATATTCCTTTGGGTGGGATGCTTCTGGATCCAAGATGTCACAGGAAGGGTATTAAATGGCAAGGATGTGTTCTTGAGCTGACGCATTCACTTTAGCGATCGACTGACTGCAAACAGGACAAGCGTTTCAGGCACTGAGCATCTAATAAGCTTATGTACACACAGAGGAGGGGCAGAGATCTGCACAGTGACACACAAACCACCCAAAAAGGCTATGTCAGCAAACATAGCATATCACTGCATGTGTGTTCACAAGCTTGACACACATTTTGCATTCAGAAGCCGGGTGCCATATGGTGCCACTAATCATGACACCTGAAGTCATAAAGGCGATGTCAAGGGCATAAAAGAGAGCAAGCCAGTGAGAAGAAAATGGTGAAAAACATTATGAGAGACAAGGAGACGGTACTAATGTGATGGCTGGTGGTTTGGAGGGGAGGGGTTAACGGAGGCGAGCCACCTAAAGCTAGCTATACATCAAGTTTAATAATGGCTGGGAGGAGGTGCATAGCAGGAGTCACACAGGGGGAATGATAGATAATGGGCTCTCTAGGACATTTGGATGTGGTTTGTGAATGAGATACTTTTCCACCAGCTGAGACCAAATGTCTGAAACGTTGAAGAAAAAAAGGGGGTGACTGGTCCAGTCAGAAATGCAAAAGTAGGGAGCAGTAACTATGAAAGCTTGCAACTTTGAGAAGTAGTAAGTAGATGATCAAACTGGTCATTATTTTCTACTGCATGAAAAACCCATGTTAGAGTCCATGATGTGGCATAGAAGCACTTCAAAAGAGTGAAAATGTGCATCAGGAACAGTGTGTGTATTGATAAAAACTACTTAGGAAAAGATCAGGATTAGAGTTTAAATACAAGCTTTTGTAACTACCTTACAAAGACCCACTTTCAGGGTTACCAGGTTGCCAAATTAAGCCCCATTTGTATTCAGCCTCTACTGTACTAACGGCTGAGGAAACTGTAGAGGCGATGAGCCGTACTATGAAGATTTGGTAAAGAATTTCTGGGTGAAAAGAGAGGTGATGACCAGCGAGCAATAGCATGGCTTCATGCTGAAAGCGCACACTATGGATGTGGTGCTTGCTTTGAGAGTGTTACTAGAGAAGGTCAGAAGAAGGAACTGTGAGGAAGTCAGCTAGAATCTGATTTCTAGTAAGCCAGAAATCATATTTTGTCGTGTTTGGTGAATAATTTGGACCTAAATTGCAGACTTGAAGCCAAACTTAATGGATAAATAAACCCTTAATTAAGGTGATGCTGGAAAAATCCAGCGAGCAGCAGAAGCCAAAGTCCATGGATCCAAACAGGGGAAACAATACAAACAGTACAGCCCAAAAAAAGAGGAAAACTAAGCATCTAAATACATACACACAAGGTAATTAGGAAGAGGGGACTCAGCTGGGGGAAACAAGACACAGGTGAACACAATCTAGCTAATGAGACAAGTGGAAGCAAAACTAAACAAAATGTACATGCGATTACCGGTTAACAAATTAAAACGGGAAGTAACGCAGGACACAGGAATGCAAACCTGATCCGGAGAACACAGATGGGCAGAAAAAAACCAACATCAGGGAATAAGCAATAACTAAAACCACAAAAGAAAACACAACCTGGACATAATATCGTGAAAATAACAAAAATTAAAAAAAAAAAAATAAGATGAGAATATGAAAATCTAAATGACAAGAGAAAGAACAGACTATGCAGAAAATATAATAAGCAAAACTAAAACATCAAACTCAACGCGTGGGGTCACGGGGTCACAGGGATCATGACAGATTTGAAAGAAAAAACCTTCTGTGGATCACATAATAATGTCCAAAATGTTCAAACCTTTTTAAAAGCTTCTGAATTATTTTAAGATGGCCCCGCTGTCAAAACTTGAAAATCAACAGACAGAAATGGTGTACAAACAGTGGCAATAGTAGCTAAGCTTTTATGTGCTAAAGTTAAACATGACACAGAATATCCTTTATCTATGGCTCAGTTAATCAATTTTATCCTCAAACCAAACTAGCCCTTTGGCTCTTGAGCCCCAGCGCCCCTGGTACCAGGGGTTTTGGCCTTGCAACCTCTGATTGGTGGAAGTGATGTGAACATGGCATCGTTACCGTGATTCTATTGCCTAAAAAAATTAAAAAGAGGTGTCAGTCATGCAAATGGGCTAATAGAAGCCAAAGTTACAGCTCCTCAGAGTTTAAAGCGCCAGAGTCCATTAAAACTCACCAGGGTGCAGCACAGAAAGGGCCCGCTGACTCTGAATGTGTGGTTAATTTTTCAAAAATTTTCAATAAACAAGCATTTTAGGCACGTTAATGAAATTAAATTATTTCTGCTGTTTAATACCTACAAAAAAATTCAACTCAACTGTGGTGTCCAAAGTGTGCCAAAATTGGATAGGCCTGTAAAACCCCTGGACATTTATGTATTAACAGTACTGTTATTTTTCACTGTTTCACTTTAGAAGCATATATCTTTGCACAGATGATGTTTATATGGTGATTACTGATTTTCTGTATTAAAATGTGAACTAAGCATATTTTTAAAGGAGTTATATGCTAAAAAATAAAGAAAATTGATTAGGCGAGGAAAAAATCCAGCCTCAGTAACTTTGACACAGTAACATCTGCTGCAATAATTACACCTCTGATGAAATCTCATAAGTGTTAGCTTCATTTTGATACCAAGATTGTTTACACAGAGTTTGTAATTACAGAGAAATACTCCATTCATTTTGGGTATGTCATTTTTGAGCAAGAAGCTCAGAAAGCCCTTTAGGTAGGAAGAGGTTAAACATCAACATTCATCAATTTAAAACCAAAAAAATATCTGTAGAAACCCACAGTTGTTACTGGTTTAGTTTTCGATGTGAAGCGTCCCACTGACAAACCTGTTGCTTACTAAATCTTCATCAACACAATGCCAACACTGAACAAATATTCTCTTACCTTTGCAGTTCTACACCTAATCCTGCGGTAGTTCAGTGCCAGTTATCATCTTCGGTTTCCACTGTACACAAAAAGACTAGTTTGAACACACTAGCTAGCTAAAAGTCCACCAAATTTGTAGTCGCTAAATTAGTTTTGGACAAAGCTCATTTCAGTTTTAATGTGTAAAAATTAACCCATATATTGGTGATATAATTAGTAGCTTCTGCAAGTTAAAGAAATCAAAAATAGTCACTCTCCAACTAACACAGTCTTTAATTATAATCCATAGAAGCTTGCATTTCTCCGGCTCCTTTCTCTTGTAACAGGCGCAGTCAGTCTGCAAGTCTGGGCAAACTTGGCCTTCTTCCCCCCTCCTTCTAAAAGATGCTCATAAGATATATGAGTTCTACCAACTTAAAGGAAAAATCTTTATGCACAGTTGATATATATTTAGGTTTAGACAATTTTTCTTATTTTGATTTTGACTAATTTCTTAAAATAAGTCATCAACTGACTAAAACATGTAAAAGGTAACAAAATTTACTTTTCATGTTAAAAATGGTCTTAATTTTACATTGTCCTCACTAACTCCATGAATCATTCTTTAGCATGTAGGATATTTACTTTCATGTTTTACAAAGAAATTTGGCAATTTAGAGTTTAAACCTCCTAGTTGGTTGGGATGTTTCTGTATGGGGTTTGAGTGTTTTCCTGGGGTATTGCTGCTTTAACTGGACGTAGTGGTTCTGTGTGGCTGTTTGTATCTCTCTTTCAGCTCTCCGGTGAACTGGGGAATAGTGAATTTTACCATCGCAAAGAGTTAGGTGGTATAGGTGCCAGTCCCCCCACAACCCTGAATTAACTAGGCACTTTAAGAAAATGTATTGAAAGTTGATAATATCTAAAAACGTTCTAATAACAAATTACTATAATTCACCTACAGATGATGTTTTCACATTCAAAAAGTGGCTTTATATACTTCCACCAACCTGATAGATTTTATTTTTTGCATGCCAAAATTTGCATAAAATTCACTTGACAAATGGAAACACATCTACAGAGTCACAGCCACAGTCAGTGTTGTGTTTGTGGGGGTGGATGGGCGTTTGGCATGTAGGGAATAATACACAATTTTTAAAGGCTAAGAGGAACTGACATGTGTGTTAGTAATGAGAGGGTAAAGAAGGCTGCACTTTCCCGCCTCATGCTGTCTCTACATTTAGGTACCTGATTCAAGAGGTGTCAGCACAGCTCTGCAGGAGGGCACATCCACAGAGAGAGATAAGATGTGGCTTGAGGAACTGGCTGGGAGCACATTACTTAGACCTGACATATGTTGAAAGAGTTAGTCACAGTTGTGCAAGCTTAGTGGTGCATTTGAGAAACACAGCTACCCAAAAAGCACATACTCAGAAGGTACAGCTTTTTTTAGTCACGGTCCTGGTACAACAAGAGATTTAAAAATAAATTTATTAATTCAAAATCTGGATACTTCGATTTACTCCCACTACCCAAAGACATTATACTGAGTTTATTGGTGGTTCTAAATTGGTTATAGGTATGAATATGAGAGTTGATTTTCCTCTTTCTTGCAACCAATCCAGGGTGTACTCTGTCGGCTGGGATAGGCTCCAGCCCTCCCTGAACCGGATATGTGGTTAAATATTTGTGCAAGCTGTATGCTTGATTTTTATCAACTAAAAACCTGCATCAGGACTATATTAAAATTCAGGTGGGTTATAATGCCAGTGATACCATTATATTGTGTTACATTTGATTGCTTAACAGGTATTTTGTGATGCAACAAGGAGCAGTGGATGGGTTCAGTGTACCGATTACCAATTTGGTCTTTTAATATTGTTTGTTACAGCGGGTTGGCCAAAACCAGGTAAATGGACCCAAATGCAGACACAGAATGGAGGCGCAGATTCAGACATGAAAACAAAACTTTATTTACAAAGAACGACTCCTGAGTGACAGATTAATACTGTGAGCTACGCAGTGAAAAACAATAAGGTTAAAATCATGAACTATGAACTACGAAGCCGAAGCATCAGCCAAGAGCTAGGATATCAAACAGGGCTGTGAACTATGAAGGGAACTGTCATAACTGGAGCTAAGGGGAACTCGGGGAGTGGGCCGTGGCTCGAGCAGCGGAGATCAGTGACCACTGGAACACAGAGACAGAATTGTCAGATGTGGCTGCGATTGGTCAGACAAGCAAGAGTGGGTTAACTTTGAGCATCTTACTGATCTTGCAGGTGGAAGCCGACGTGGAGGGTGAAAGGCAGTCAAAGTGGTCCGGGTGAGTGTCCAGAAGCAGGAAGTCCAAAGGGAGTGTTTTCCATGAATCCTTTTGCTGTGGCATGCAGGTAAAGCAGGTAATGAACAAGGCTCGGGCTGTGACTGTGGTTACCGAGAAGACCAGCGTCCAGAAGTGGGTGAGTGAAATGATGAGCCGGAGGATTCCTGGAAATCGCAGGAAGGAAAAAACACCAGGTAAGCATAAGCAGAAAACTATGGCGCACGAGACCAACTTGGTAGCCTCACACTAACACGTGTTAGCAGAAGATCTGGCAAAGACTCACTGAGAGCACTGGTCTTATATACAGGCAGCCCAAATTACCAGCAGGTGCAGATCGTGGTAGGAATGAGGAAGCTCCGCCCAGAGGTGGAAACTCCAGCTCTATGGAAATACACAGCCACTCACCCGGACCGTGACAGTTTGTGGCTCTGTATGACTCAGTGTTCACAGTCACAATATGCAGATTTTAGAAAGCGTACTGTCTGCTTTGTTTACCATTTTAGTTTTTCTTTGTTATCCATCCATGGCCAGTGGAGTTTCCAGTAAATCGAAAAAACAGGGGTGTCAAACATAAGGCAGAATTCAATTAAGCTATTTGGTGAATAGACTCCAATCTCCCATCACAGCAGAATGGAATCCCAGTGGTAAGAGAGATTAGGGCAGGAACCCCCGAAGACGCTGGTGGTGGAGATAAAGATGAAGGCTTGGATGGAGCCAGAGTAACAATGGGACAGGGGGAGACGGGGAGAAGGTGGGTTGCAAGAAAGAATGACAGATGGGCAGTGACATTTAAAAGTAGTACATGGAGTGGAGGCTGATTGGCCTGAAGAAGGAGGAAAGAAGGAGGACTAGAGCAGTGATGTCACAAAGAGCCTGACAGTATGGAAAAGTGGAAGTGATCTGACGGTCTGAGCCATGAACTACAAGTACATAATCTTTTCTATAACTTTACACATTTATCATGTATTTTTATTGCGTTTGCCATCCCTGATCTAAAGTAATCAAACTTACAATTTACTAACTTGATTTATCTGTCCGACTGATGGCCTCACATTTGTTTCTAAAATACTTTCGAGACTTTAGATTCTTTCTCTAGAGTTCATGGTCAACTCAGAGACTGCAAGGTGCCCAGGTCCTGTGGCTGCAAAGCAAGCCCAAATTATCACCCCTCCACCACCGTGCTTGACAGTTGGTAGGAGGTGATTGTGCTGATATGCTGAGTCTATCTTTCTCCACACATTGCACTGTGCATTATGGGCAAACATCTAGCCAAAGACATTGTTCCAGAACTCTTGTGTTTTGTTGAGATGCAGCTTTGTAAACTTAAGCCATGCTGCCATGATCTTTTTAGAGAGAAAAGACTTTCTCCTGGCAACCCTTCCAAACAAAACAGAGGTGGCAAAACTAAAGACATTCTTGACATACGTAGAAGTACAAATATATTTTTGAAAAATACACTTGTAAAAGTTTAAGAACTGATTAACATTTTTTTTCCTCAAGTATAAGTGAACTTGCTTTTTCACATGACTGTATCTCTGCGGGGCTTCTGCTGTGAGGCATCAGTTCAAACCACCAACTGCGCTGCATGTAAACAAGGATTAAAGGATGAAAATGATGAATGAATCAAAAAACAAACAAAGATGTGTGTGAACAAGGTTTTCTAATTTTGGAAAATTTTTCCTCTCCTCTCTCCTCCTTTTGTCCCTCTGCACTTTTTTGCCTCGTCTCCGGCTATTTCTCAGCCCACACGCAAACATGAGCTTTGCTGATATTCACAACAAGATTCCTCCGTGTTGTTTCTTCTGCTTGGCAAACCACTCTGAGACAAATATGCTTTGTAATAATCGCTGCCTTTTCTCTCATGTGTAACTCCTTTCACTCTGGATGACACTAGAAGCCTCAGCTTGAATTAAAATTGTTTGCAGACCAATTATACTTACAAACAACTCAGGTATTACGCTGAAGTGAGGGATCAAAGTCATCTTGGATAAACACCAGAGCGCTCTAAGCTTCAGCTCTTCAGCCTTTCTCTTCCTTTTCCTTGAGCTTCTCTCTTCTCTCTCTTCTGATCATTAACATCATTATTGGTTTGATCCCATCTAAGTGAAGACTGAAACAGTCCCACGAAATCACGTTTCTTTTAGTTTCCATCGCACATAATAAAGGAAAATCAAATTAAACAGAATAGAATGCATTCTTTCTCATACATATAAAAAAGCTCACACCAAGAGACAAACTATGACCTTAAACCTCAACGTCACATTGTGACAAATCTGATTTTATAAAAGAAAAACTGTTCAGTGAATCTTTCAGTAATTTCAGGATTCTAATGATTGAAAAGAGCCAAGGCTATTCAGTGCATTGATTAGTCCTTATCCCATTATTCAGTGGAAATAAAACAACATGTTATAATTCATGTGGGTCAAGGTGAACGTGCTTGGTTACAAAACTAAAGCAAAAAGCAAAATAAATAAAAAAAAAATAAAAGAGTGCTCTCTGAAACATCAATAGATACTTGCAATAAGTTGGTGGCTGAAAATGGCTTTTCTACACAAACACTCCGGAGCCTGTTTCACCTCCGTTTTATTCACAGAAACTCGACTAGGATATATGGCATATGCAGTTGCAGGAATTAAATCGAAACGCATAATGCGCTGGTTCATTTAAAAAGGAAACTGTATTCCAGACCTCAAAAAATCCACCTGAATATAATTTTCACCAAAGCCTAGCTTATGTAAAGGGTTTGAGTGCAATTCTGCTGAAGTCATTACACAAAGCCTTCAAAGCGAAATGGGACAATCAAAAATAAAGCATACAGAACAGTGTACAAAATGAAAGAATGCCAACTTTAATAAGTAGTACAAGCAATTGCAACTTGTGTCAGACTGTCAGAGCAAACTGACCTAGACGCAGATATGGACCAACAGAGCCTCATAATATACACAGTGTGGACAACGGTATTGAGCCACATCACTTAATCACTGAATTCAGGTGTTGTGTGTTTGAGCAAGGCCTGCACAGACATGGCTGGATGAGTTTGGTGTGGAGGAACTTGACTGCCCCATATAAAGCCTTGAGGTCCCACAGATACAGAGCCACTCCAAAATACTGCAGGAAGCTCCTCATATTCATGGCAGATGGCCGCCCCTCTTTGAGCCTAAAAAGTTGATTCTGTTCATCTGGACGTAGCGTTTTCAGTGGGAGAAACGTTTCTTCACTCATCCAAGTGACTTCTTCAGTCTCAGCTGAACAGAATCAGCTTTTTGGGATCTACTTACTTGGATGATTGAGCATGCATCAAGACCTCTTTGAGCCTAGTTCTGCCAGAGGTTTCTTCCTGTTAAAAGGGAGTTTTTCCTTCCCACTGTCACCCAGTGATTACTCATAAGGATACTTGGGATTTTCTCTGTATTATTGTTATTGGTATTGTTGGTTCTATATAAATAAAATGGAATTGAATATTAATACTTACAGATTCATAATGGTAATGTAATGTATAGGTGAGCCAATACTTTTGTTCATATAAAAAGGTGATGTTAAAATGACTGCTGTTTGTAATGTCAAGATTTTGTAACTGAAGCAAATGAAGCCTGAAATTGCTTTTCAAAGGTCCCAAACCTCCTGCCTGCAAGAGACAGCCAATTAAAGGGAGGGTGACGTTAAAGCAGGGACATGTGTAACCGTCAACTAGATTATTATGCTCTAGCTCAGTGGTTCCCAAAGTGGGGGGCGGGG